>PVIC010007198.1:0-51641 GCA_004025085.1 Thryonomys swinderianus | reverse complement strand
CTGTTTTCCCAGTCCTTCCCAAGTGGCTAAATGAGTAGCATAGTTAATGTTACAACTGTTTTAGGTTAATTTCAGAATGATATGAAAATAGCAAAACCCTTGAAGACAGCAAAAATTTTTAAGTTACTTTCACAGAGCCGGAAGAAAAGAAAAAAAAAAGCAGGAAATGATAGAACCAGTACTTGGGAAAGATGATGTAATATTAATGTGGCACTGAAAAAGGCAGATCTAATCAACTCCCATTTTATTTTAGTCTTTTGGAAAAAACAATGATTGGAAACCTAATTTTCAGTCCTTAAATATTATCTTTGATATAACTAAAAGTAATGGTTACTGATAAAAACACAGCTTTTGAAAACAAAATTCTCCCCTTTTACATATTCCCAGAGGAAGTGTCCTAGCATTTTTCCAAAAGAGAAATCACAGTCCCTGCCCAGTTATAGAATTTATGACCTAGCTGGGCCTGACTGGGGTGGGGTGAGGAGGCGTAACTGTAAACTGACCACATCACCTCCATGTTAGGCATATGCCGAATAAAGCAATAGCTTCACATTCCTGAAGAGGGAATTTCAGAGAACAGGGAATCAGTGCAGGGAAAGCTGGGAAAGCTTCTTGAAGGCTGTACCCTCTGAATGGGCTTTTGAAACTCATCATACATTTTAATTAGGGAAAAAGAATGAAAATAGTATAATAATATTTCTTGACTGATTATTGGTTGAAGAACTAATCTAGTTATTTTATTAATATTGACATTTTATTTTTTATTTTTAAGCATAGCACCTGCTGTGTTCTCATTATTGTGTCAGTCCTAAAGTCCTCTTAGATATTATGTTCATTTTACAAGTGGGGAACTAAGGTGCTGAGAAATCAAGAGCAACAAGAACAGTCCCTAGCACGTAACATATCCTCAGTGAGTATTTTATGGTGGGACAAGTAAATGCAAGAGAAAAGATGCCCAAGGTCATTCACACAAGTCTCAAGCTAGATTTGACCAGGCAGACTCTTAGCCTGCATTGAGTACTAAATGCTAATTTGGATATGTGAAAACTTTTGTGAACAAAAAATAAAAGAGATCTAGTAATGAAAGGATTGGAGTAACCGGAAAACTAAAACAGGTTTCACTCATGAAATAATAATAGAGGAAATACAGTGCTGAGTCTTTAGATTAAAAAGGACCTACTTAGAAATGCTTTTTCTCATATTTTAAGTTATATGACTTTTAATGACCACTTCTCTGTGCCTGTTTCATTGTTTGTGCAACAGTATGTAGTGTGTTTTCTAAGAGGAAAGTGAGGCTGAGAATGGTAATGCATGTAAAGTTCTTAGCACAGGCCTTGGCACATAGTAAATAAATAACTATAACTATTATATGAGTAATCCTTATCTGAAATCTTTTATCTAGGTGTGTTTTGTATTTCAAGAGTTTTTGGATTTTGGAATATTTTCATCTATAAAATGATACATCTCAGGGATGATACCTGAATGTAAACATGAAACTCACTTTTGTTTCATATATACCTAATGGACATGGAAATTTACATATTATAATAATAGCATGGGGCTGGAGGGTTAACTCAGTGGTTCTGGTGCCTGCCTCACAAGCACAAGGTCCTGAGTTCGATCCCTGGTAACCACATACAGTGCTGGGCGTGGAGACTCACACCCACCAGCAATCAATACCACATACCACAATGTCGGGCGTGGTGGTTCATGCCTGTAATCCCAGCACTCGGGAGGCAGAGACAGGAGGATTGCTGAGTTCTAGGCTTGCCTGGGCTACATAGTGAGCTCAGAGCCAGCCTGAACTACAAAGCGAGACCCTGTCTCAAAAAGAAAAAAAAAAATAGTATGTTAATTACACCAGAGTTTTGCCTGAGACTGACCCCAGGGGGTGTGAAATTTCCCACTGTATCCTGTCAGCACTCAAGTGGTTTTGCATCTGAAGCATTTGGGATTTTGAGTTTTCAGATTAGGGAGGTCAATCTGTACTTGATTTGGGTTCTTACAAGATGGAAATGGCCTAGTTCATATTGTCTAGAAAAGTTGAATTTCTAAGTGCTAGTCATCAAGAATAAGAAGAAGTGGGCCAGAGATTGAGCTCAGTGGTTCCGGCGCCTGCCTAGCAAGCGCAAGACCCTGAGTTCAATCCTTGGTAACCACATACAGTGTTAGGCATGGTGACTCATGCCCACCAGCAATCAGTACCACATACCATAGTGCTGGGCGTGGCAGCTCACACCTGTAATCTCAGCATTCTGGAGGCAGAGACAGGAGGATTGCTGAGTTTGAGCTTGCCTGGGCTACATAGTGAGCTCAGGGCTAGCCTGAACTACAAAGTGAGACCCTGTCTCAAAAAACAAAAAACAAAAAGAATTAGAAGAAGAGAGCAGAAAGGCAAGAAGAGTAATGGAGAGATGTTGAAGCGACCTCGATTGCCTGCAAGTGGTGCTGGGAGAGTGGTAGTCTCAATATAGTAAAAAGAGAGTGAGAACGTTAATGACCCAGAGGGACAGTGGAAAGGCATAATTAATCAGAATGTCTTGTATGTTACATTAGTCAGGTATCTACATATAGAGAATTTTGACAGTGCTTCTGATTGCTAGACATCGGAATTAGTGTTTATAGGCCCTGTGGCTTGCAAAAAATGATGGTAGTTCTAACATCCACAACATCCTGTGCATACTGACCATACTAATTTTTTCCTGTACCCACCTTACCAACCACCAAAATAACGTTTTTTTGCATAGTTTCTTGAGATTGAAAAGAATACAAGTTAGTCTGTTGTCGAACAGGGTATTGACTGAAACCCCATTTTCTGTTTTATTTTAGTGCAAGCAGCAAATGACTCTGTCCATAGACTCCACCAGAGAGAACAGGAACGAAGAAAGGTAAAAATAGATAATTCGGATAATAGGGCATTGTAAGTGCTGAACGTTTATTTTTATATTATTAGTAGTTGCTTTTGATCAGAAAATTCTCTGTGAATTTATTTTCTTTTATACTCTGATTTTAAAAGATTTTAAAACATCTAATTCACTGAAGGTGTGCTGAGGAGGCATGGTCACATGACTGAACCATCAGTATTTTTATAATTTAAATTGCAGGCCTCCTTTTTCCTTTTCAATATTTCCATCTTTTCCCTGAAAGTGGTATTTGTCTCATGGAGGAGAGAGAAAAATAGGACTTTCACATGGAGCAAAAAATACCCACCAGATTGGAAATACAAATCTTTCCTTTGAGCCTAAAGTATAGATTGTGTTATGTATATTTCTTCTAGAAAAGGGAGCATTCATGCCCATGGATGGATTATTTAATGAATAGTCATAGGAGTATGTGAATCACTTGTTGGGCAGTGCTTTGCTTATTTGAATTATATCTTAACTAAACTCAGATGTGGAAAAACAGCATAAGAATTTAAGTTCCTGTGATAATTTGCTGTTTTGATTTAAAAGTGTTTTTGTAACTTATTCATTTACTATTTAAGAAATGTTGAAAATACTAAGCTGCTCTGAAAATAACCCTTTTTAGCAGGTATCATCAAATGTTATGATCACCAACTCTTTGGAATGTTTCAGTTAATTCACAATAAAAGTTTAAATCTGTCACTGTATAAATATACAGTGGAATGAATCGAGAGTTCCAATTTCTACACCTTCTACCCAACTCTAGATGTTGAAAAAATTGAAAATTCAAAAATTTGATGACTTAAACTTTACTAAAAAAACTTGACATTTAAGACAGACAGGAGCACAGTGCCAGTCAGCAGGATGCAGCACAGCCTGTCAGGTCAGGCAGTGGGGCCACTGCCGAGAACGCGGCCCAGACTGCAGGTCGTGGGCAGGACAGCTGTAATAGCAGGCGTCAGGGCTTGAGGGAGCCATGCCAAGCTGGACAGCAGCAGGCATTATATTAATCCTGCACTTTTCTAAGTGCCACTGGGGATAAAAGCTTTTACGTAACTTGTTAAATTCAAGTGCAGTTCCTATACTCAGGGAGCTAGAAATCTAGGATTCTCAAACCACCAACACTGACAGTGTAGGATAAAGAGCAAGCTGTGATCAAAGGTTAAAGAAAATTTTGTGTGGTCTTGGCAAAAGGAATGATTTATTAATTAGAAAAATGATTGGATACAAGCCTAACCTGGACTGGTGAGTAGAAATTTAATTGCTAGATGATTAAAAGAAAGATATTAGAAGGAATACAGTAAAAGATGAAAGATGTGAGAAATCTTTAGATGGAACTGGAGAGTGCATTATCTGAGTATATTTTTGGAGATGATCTGGAGGATCTTGAATGCCATATTAGTTTGTTAGTAGGTGTACCAGGAGCATTTCTGTGTCTAAGAAGCAAAACTTCCTGATAGAATGCTGGCTCTACATCTTAACATATGCAGCTGTCTTGACTAAAGTTCAAAGTCATATTCCATTGGCATATTGCCTGTGTTATACATTGTGCCTGATGGAAACAGATTCAGAGGAATGTATGCATACACTTTAATTGGTCTTTCGAGGACATCAGCACAACAGTTACAATTCTGATAAATGGTGGCAGAGTGAACCTAAAATTACAATTAGAATAATTTCTTTTGTCATGCTGAATTATCTTCATAGTTGATGTTTTCACTGTAGCAACAGTAGGAGAAATGACCAGATTGGATTTTTAAAAATGTCTGGTTTCTTCTATTTTTGGTGGTTGGTTCCCCATATCCTCCAGCTGTATGTTCTCGGACAAGCTTCTAAGCCTGAAGCACCTCAACTGAAAAATAAATACTTATCTGCTCAGTGACAGGTTCATGGGGTAAATCATGTTACACAATTTATATGAAGTGGCTTTGCAAACCCTGTCACTCTCCAAATTGTATGGTGGCATTTTCTTCATGCTGCTCCCCATTTGTTTAAGACCTAGTCTTAGTAGTAGTCTATAGTATCCACCACAGACGAGAGCCGTGAGCGTGGATAAAACACGCGAAAAGTCACCTCGTTCATGACTCTCCAGATCAAAGGTACATCCCATGGTTTTAAAAAGAAAAATGGCCTTGCTGGGCACAATTTCACCTTAAGCAGTCAAGAGACTTGGTGGGAGGATTGCTTGAGCCCCATGTTGAGGGCTGGCCTGAACGTGTGTAGCAAGAACCTATCTCAAAACAAATGGCTTCAAGAAATACGAATATTTTAAACTGATTAAGTGTATTTCTTCTTTGAATTATGTCTGACAGAGTTATTAAACTGATTTTTGTGAAAAGATTAGTATTTTAGAATAAACTGATAGTAATTTCACTGAGAATTAGTGTTGAATCTATAAAACTTACATTTATAAGAAGCCATGCTGATTATATCTCAAGATATGGGTAGTTTAATAAAATTAATCAGCTTAAGGTTACTAAAGGGATGCATTTTCACAGCCCAGTGAAAATTCTTTACATTCTTACTGGGACAATAAATGTTTGGTCTTAAGTCTTTATTTTTTTAGTGCTTATGTAAATTGGCAGAACGTTTGAAGTGTAGATATTTAAGGATTTATTTTACTGCCATGTCTTTTTCTGAAATTTTCATATAGCAGTGGTTTTAGCTGCATATGTATTTGCGATAGATATAGATATATCATAAATGTAAAGTTTAATTTCTCATAGCAAATATGTACAAAGCAAAAATAATCTCTAATTATATTTTATAACCTAATGCTAGTCATTACTTTTAGTTATCCTGTTGGCCACATTTTGTGTATTTGAAAAGGCTCTCAGAACAAAGAAAGATGGGAGTAACGATGGAATAAAATAGACTGTTGCCATTAATTATTAATTCTTTTATGTCAAGACAATTTGTGGAATTCTGTGGGAAGTAAATTAATAAACGTCATTCATCTAAATCACATTTCCCACAATTGATATCTAAAAGTACATTCAAAAGAACAATAAATACACATTTCCAAGTTACTTAACATGTCTTGAGAGCTACCACTCACCCCTTATTTGGGTGCTGGCAGTAAGAATAGTGAAATGAGAATACCCTGGCTTATAAAATTCACTGGCTCTTAAAGTATGCCATCCAGAGAGATGTGGTAGTTAATAGTATCCATCAATAACTTCAGTTAGGTTCCCACACAAGCATCAAGTTTTGAAGCCCTATTCAGCCAGCCACACTAGAGGCAGTCACGAGCTAATGTAACTGCTTCTGTTTCTTCTTGTCCGCATATACTTACAAGACTTCTTTATACTCCTTTATGATGTTTTTCATGAGAGCAGATCAGATCACACAGAGCCATGTCCTTGATAGGGTTTGAAGATGCTCCATAACATACTTGTGTATGCTATTTTGATTAAAATTTTTTCTGGTTGTTGTTCTGATACTTCTTACTAGCTTTTCCTTTGCCTGGGTAAGGCATATATAAAATTAACATGTTTGTTACCAATAGATGTTCCAGAAAACCTTCTCAACCTTTGTTGGATGATTTAGAATTTTCCCTTAGGCAGGGTTTCTTGACTTCGGTGCTGTTCACATTTTGGACCCGGTAGATAGTTCTTTGTTGTAGATGATGTCCTGGAGGATGGTTAGCAGCACCCTTGCCTCTACTCACGAGTTGGTAGGAGCCCTTCCTCCTGTCCTCACAGCCAAACATCTCCTGAGGAAGTCGCCTCTCACCGTAGTTGAAAATCAAAGACTTAGATTCACACAAGCCAAAATACGTTTTATTGTGTATTTCCAAGTTCTTTTACAAAGCTGGTAGAATTTAGTTTCTGGTTGGATTCTATTTAATTGGATTGTTTAAATTTATCTTTTAGGGGATATATACACATCTGTATATGTACATGTATAAAACTTGATGATATTTCTGTTTTAAGTCTCTTTGTACATTTACTAAAACTATCCTAGCTCATTACTTTGGCTATACCGTTGTAGCTCATGAATAATTTTCTCTTTATTGTTTTAAAATTTTTCTTAGAAAATGAGTATCCACTTGTTTAAGAATATAATTTCATTTAAAAAGAACCTTCTGAAATTTGATTTATCTGAGCACTCAGGAGGCAGAGACAGGAGGATTGCTGTGAGTTCGAGGCTTGCCTGGGTTACATAGTGAGCTCGGGCCAGCCTGAACTACAAAGTGAGACCCTGTCTCAAAAAAAAAAGCTGAAATTTGATTTAAAGTTTTTTATTGTGATAAAATCTGTGTAATTTTACATGTAACAAAATTTATGTTAGCCTGGTTTGTTCTTGGAGCTGAAGATACTTGTATCACAAACTCACAACTCAGCCCTAACTGTTTTTAAATGTGTACCATAGAAGCTTTAGCCACACTGGCATTGTTGTGTAGCCCTCACCGCCATCTCTATAAAAAAGTTTCACTTCACAAACTGATGAAAGTACTCACTAAATACTGACTGCCTCATTCCCTTTTTAATCCTTCCTCTGGTGCCTTCCTTCTACTCTCTGAATTTGACTGTTCCAGGTACATTTCATAAAAAATAATCAAATTAATGTTTGTCTTTTGTGACTGGCTCACTTATTTAACATAACGCTCTTGCAGCTCACTGTGCTGTAGCCTTGTGACAGAGTTCTGTTACTTTTCAAGGCCATCTAGATGTCTGTGGTGTGTACCTACTGCGTTTCGTGTGTGGAGTCACCATCTGTGGGTATTTGGGTTGCTTCCACCTTTGGGCTGTTATTAGTGCTGCTGTGAACACAGCTATACATACCTCTGTCCAAGCCTCTGCTTTTATTTCTTTTGGGTATGTTACCACAAAATAGAATTCTAAGATCATTTGGTGATTCTAAGTTTTAATTTTTTGAGAAAACTCCCCCAGTAAGTTCATCAAAAAGTCAAAGTTTTTATTTTCTTTAAACACAATGCTTTTATAACTTTAATTTGGATGGAAATCTGTATTCCATACTCATCCATGCTTTCAGTTTATTAACTGTCACAAGTTAATTATATGAATTGAATGTTGTTGAAAATATCAAATTTTATATTATGCAAACATGGTCATTGGTATATTCAGAAATTGAGATTGAGACAGAGACGGTGGGGGAATGGAAGGATGGAGGGAGAGAATCATGTTTCTATGCCAAATGTGCCCAGATACTTTGTTTTTTTTTTTTGTTTTCTTTCTTTTTGTTTGTGCCAGGGATCAAACTCAGGACCTTGTGCTTGCCAGTCAGTCATGGCACCACTCAGCTACATCCCGGGCCCCTGAGTGCTGTGTTTAAAGTTTAGATCTGTCTCCTAATAAGGAGCTGTAAGGTATCTGAAGACTTGTCATTCATTTCTTCCCATCTCATATATTAGCTTTTTCTTTTATTCTCATTGAAAACCCAGCTTACCAGTTAGAATTATATGCTGTATAGGCCAGATAGGTTCAGAATCTTCTGAAAACTGCAGTAGTTGGAAGTGGACTTTGTGATAACATTTGTTGTTCTTGTTAGCATAAAGATCTTACCACATAGTTCTCATTTCAAATCACTTTCATTACAGATGGCTAAAAGCTGTATAGGAAACCTGTAACATTACCAATACATGAATGTATTATCAGCTTCCCTTGTTTTTTTTCTTTACTGTCATGAAGAATGTGTGGTGTTATTATTATTGAAAGTGGGAGACTAATTAAAAATGGGAGTGACATTAAGAAGCTCTTGATATGGTGGTACATGCCTGTAATCCCAGCACGCAGGAGGCTGAGGCTAGAAGATCACTTCAAGTTCAAGGCCAGCCTAGGCTACTTAGTGAATGCAAGGCTAGCCTGAACCACATACTGAGACCCTGTCTCAAAAACAAAGAACCTCTTGATTAAAAAAAAGTAAGACTAGGTTTTTGTGTGCATTTGGAAGTTGTCAGCTTTCAATTTATTGTCACCTGGACTTTGAGGCCAAGAAGTGATACATCTGATGTGAAAACTATTTGGATATGTGTATCTTGAGTCATAATATCTAGCAGTTTCAAAATAAAAATACTGACTTTTGGCAGTATTTTATTTAAGGCCTTTTCTAATAGTCAAATAGTTTAAAATCAAGGAGAAATGAACTAAGGATGAAGTTGGCAAGACAGTTTTATTTATCTATGTTGAACTAATATAAAAACTTGTTGCCTAAAATTAAATTATTAAAAATAGGAACTAAAATTAACTGGTGAAGATAAAAAGGGATCTCTTTCTAGATGTTTTACTTATATATAGTAGTATTTGCCTTTTATTAAGCACTTCAGGTACTGAGATAGGATCTTGATATGTATGATTATTATTTATGAATATAAAGTGTTATTTCCTCATTTCTGAGCTAAAGAAACATACTTAATGTCTTACAGTAGGCAGTGGGAGAGCTGGCATTTAAAGTGAGGTTTGCAATCGCTTCTCAGCCTTTTGGCTAAGATCAAGTGTAAAGTGAGGTTTGCATGCCTACCAACTTTGCATTTTCTTCACTAAGCTGCACTAGGAAAGTCCTGCGTGGTGAGCAGGGAAACCCAGGATGTGCTTTATTCACCAGATCAAAAGGTCAGATTAGTCAGTGACAGCTTATTGGTTAAGTGAAAATCTTAAATGACATCTGAACATGCATGCATTTAATGTTTTGTGTGTTTATTAAAAAACAAAGGTAGGTGTGGGCATTGCCTACCTGTAATCTCAGCACTGTTCCGGGAAGCTGAGATGAGAGGATCACACGTTCAAAGCCAGCCCGGGCAACTTAGTAACTTTGTAAGACCCTGTCACAAAAGAAAAAAAAAATTAAAGGGCTGGGAATATATCTTAATGTGAAGGCACTAGTTTAATCCCTAATACCACAGATAGTCAGACAGAAAGGCAAATAAATCAGAAGTTGGAAGGACCTAAATGTGAATTGACAGCCCAGGTATTAGATGCATGGCAGTGGAGAAGTAAAAAGTGTCCTTAAGCCTTGATTTCTTGCAGATGAGAATAATGGCATCTTTCCAGAGGAGTTGCAGAGTAACTAGTAGGGATCTCCAGGCCCAGAGCAGGTGGTTCATCCTGCCCTCATTAGCATCTGCCACCTTGACCCAGGCAAGAGAGGACACAGAGCAGGGACAATAGTAGGTACCCCGTTTCCTTTTTCCCAAGTATGTAGTCATTTTTCTGGCAGCTAGCATGTCGGTTACCAGTCTAATACTGAGACTCCCTTTTGTCTTCAAGCTCTGGTGTTAATGTGCAGTAATGAATTAAGACTTTACGGGCTTTACAGGTTCCTTGGGTTTGTATCCATCTCAGGTTCTGTTCATGTATTTAGTTGGACTTAGTCCTGTAAAGACGTGGATGCAAAATATAGAAAATAGTTATGAAGTTACCTTTTCATGCTCTTTTTCTACTCAGCATTTTACTGTATGTGTTCAAAGATAATAACTGAAATTAACCTTTAGAGGAAGATAATGTATTTTTTAATAGTGTCTCATCTGTCATCTTGGTTTTTAAAATTTTTTTTTTTGTTATTGTTACGGTACTGAGGATTGAACTCAGGACCTTGTGCTTACAGGCAGGCGGTGGCACCACTGAATTACATCCCTTAAATCCCCAGCCCTCGTCCATTGTCTTGGATGAGGCCCAACAGGAAAACATCTTCACATCCTTATGTAGAAATGTCAGGGGCCATCCCAAAAACTAGGGTGTTTGACACAGATATTTTAGGCTTTGATTTGCTTTAAAAACCAGAACTGAGCCAAAAGAGATTTCTTGAGTTTGCTTCCAGTGACAATCTCTGATTGTTTTTTCAGTAGATCTAAAAATAGTTTATGTAAAACAGACACTTTAATTTCTTTTAGCTTGTATTCGTTAATCTTGATAAAATGGAAACTGAGCAAAAATAGAAGTACAAAAATTGAACTTTAATGGTTTAAAGATGCAAGACATTTTTGAAAATGAGAATTCATGCTCATTTATAGTAAGAAAAGCTTTATTTTTTGTTTTTAATTTTATTAATACATTTTAGATATGCATATGGTGACATTCATCATAGGAAATTTGTATCTGTACATGATATATCCTGCTTGTTCTTCTTTCTCATTCTCCTCCTTTCCCTAAAACCCCTTGTCCTCCTTGTTTACAAAGGCTTTGTTTCCATTTTTTCCTTGACACTCTCCTTTCCACCTTTCTTTCCCTTATTCCCCTTCTCATTCGAACACTTTCTTCCCATGGTAAAAAAAAAAAAAAAAAAAAAAAGCTTTGGGCCAGAGATTTAGCTCAGTGGTTCCAGCGCCTGCCTTGCAAGCGCAAGGTCCTGAGTTCCATCCCGGTGACCACATACAATGCTGGGTGTGGTGACTCATGCCCACCAGCCATCAACACCACTTACCACAGTGCCGGGTGTGGTGGCTCACGCCTGTCATCCCAGCACTAGGGGGGCAGAGACAGGATTGCTGAGTTCACAGTGGCTTGCCTGGGCTACATAGTGAGCTCAGGGCCAGCCTGAACTGCAAAGCGAGACCCTGTCTCAAAAAAAAAAAAAAAAAAAAAAGCTTTAACTGTTTCTAACATGTCCTGTTTCTTGGTCATTAAAGCTATGATTGAACTTTATCGTTGTGACGTACCAGCTGGTTTTGATAGTAGCTAAATATCAAGAGATAATAAAGTTATGTTTGTCTCTTCTGCACATAGAAACAGCTGTCTGGAAGATGTTGTGTGACTCTCACATTTCCTTTTCTCAGATGTGTAGTGACCATTTAGTAGCTAGAGAGAAGCAGCATCAACTCCAGTGGGAGGATCTCATGAAGGAACAGCCCCACAGACGGGCGGAAGTGGATGCAGAGCACCAGAGAGCTGTGGAGAGGCTTAAGGAGCAATATGCTGAGATGGAGAAGGACCTCGCAAAGTTCTCCACCTTTTAAGAACTGAACCACAACAGTGACAGACAAGTGAAAAAAACATTGACTTCCACCCAAGTACTTCCACCAGCCACTTAGCCTCTGCTGCAAGCTTAGCAATATATTCTGTGACACTCTGTGTCCAAAGAGAGCGACTTCTGCTGAAGCCTGATGGGGTGCTCAGTGAAAGGAGAGCGCCATGTTGTTCCCCTTTAAGTGCCTACAGGTGATCGTGTGACTGGGCAGCTTAGGAGGAAAAGCAGGATCAGCTTACTCTTTGTTAATTAGAATTGGTTTTCCTTCCCAGGGTTTAGCTCAGAAGATGTAACTACAGACTTCGAAAGATAATTCATTCTCTTACAGGTTATCAGTTTATTATTGTGGCTTCAAAGGCGGGTAGAATAGCTGCCGTTGTAGCCTCACTGGCCATGAGAGAGATAAGAATGCATAAAGTATTATCCCATGAGTAACGTCAGCAAACCACCAGCCTTGAGAAGAGATCCACGTGATAGGGCTAAGAGGCAAACATTGTCTCCACTGTGACAAAAATGGCCATGGTAGACTTTGAACCACCTGTTGGGAGAGGTTGCACATCTTGTGGTGCCATGCATTTTCCTGGATGACAAGACCTGTGTTAAGATTTGTGGCCTTCCAGTCCTTGATACTTCCACCTTTTTAAAATATGCTTAGGACAAAAAGTTCACCAAAAATACATTGTGACTTTTAGCCTTTTTAAGAACCATAATCTTGCCCATACTGTTTACCTCATTTTTGTGTCTACTTTGCTGTGGGTAAGTGTATAACATAAATACTGTCTAAACATGTTTCAAGTTTTTCATAAGCACTGAGCAGAATCTGCCCAGGAGTCCCTCTGGGGCCACATGAAGATTCTGGCTCCAAACGGACCAGAACTGTTTGTCCACGTGGCAAATGACCTGTGTTAAGTGTAAACCCTTTGCAGCATTAATTTCTGTGCTCATCAGGAGGTGTATTATGATGAAACATACCAATTCTGTCATCACTGTGATCTTTAAAAGTCTGCGTTTAGAGATCTAGTGGAAGAACTAAGTTGATTTTCTTATTTGCTGTGAGCCAAGCAAAAGTAAATGCAATAATTTCAAGAGGCTTGTGGCAAAATCATTTTGGGTAAATCCTTCTAATACTTGCACTGCTCTTCAGTAAAGGAAGGCATGAGAAATAAAACATCCAACTCTTGGTTATCTCAGTGTTGTGACTGCAGAAAACTGACAATGCTTGCCTGTGTGAATTTATGGCTTACTGTCAAAGCTTCGTTCTTGGCTGCATGTTGAAAATGTGATTAAAGTTAATAGAGGAGATGAAATAAGTATTTGAGATTTCTTTCAATAACACTGAACTTCTGCCAACTTTCTCTGTCTGCTACTGTAGCCTTGACAGGTTCATCAATCATCCTCTGGTACCTGTACTAAAAAGAGCACTTGCTGACACTGAAGCATGTTGGAATTTTCTTAATTCTCTTTCAGTGAATGGAAAAAAAATACTTCCAAAAATATCCCCCATGAAAAGGGAGGGGAGTCTTACAAGAAATTCCCTTTGTATCATAGCCCCTTTTGGAATGCCATTAATTGCCGGCACACCACGAGTGTCTTGCAGCTTCCGAGACCAAAGGGAGTTGAGGGGCTTTGTAAGCCTTAAATATTAAGATACTCAGTTCTTTCTTTGTAACTTTGTTAGATTGTTGGAATTCATGTAGCTTCTAAAAGGATCAATGTACCTTCCTTTTGCTATTTTTACTGCTGAACATGTTCACTTTTGCTTCCCAGTTTCCAGATCACTTTGGTTATATATATTATATAAAAATTCATTTTAATGATTACATCATTTACATTTCTGCAATGCTGAACACAGATACTGAGTCCTGTGTAACTTTCAGGATTATCATAATGATGAAATGAAATAATGTTTTGTAATTTTAAAGTACTATAAAAATATCTAACTATTTTGTTTTTCATTATGATTTCTCTTTTGCTTTTTGTGTATGAGATTTTTTTCTAGCATTTTCTAACATAGATGTTTAAATTCTGTTTTTATTATTGATTATTTCTTTAATTGAATTGTTTTCCGAGACTAGGTGCATAAAAGGCTGACCATTTGAAATTTGTTGAGATTTTCTTTATACTGTAGAGCATGGTCAATTTTTATAAACATTTTGAATGTTTGAAAAGTATGAGTATTTTCTAGTTGTTGCTTGTCTATGAGCTAGCTAGTTATTTGTATTGATCAAATTTAGTTTTACTATTTTTTTCCTTTATCTTTCACAGTCTAAAATGTGCTACAGTTTCCTTTTCTAGTGGATTGGCAAACTTATCCCTATAGTTCTATTCGTTTTTAAAAATATATTTTGAGGCTTTTTTGTTAGTTGTATATACATTTAGAATTGTTTATCTGCTGAGGTTTAGAACTGACTCTTAGAGTCATGTTCTGTATTTGTAGTGATACTTTTACTTCATTTTATGCTGCTCTAAACTTAGGAGGGTTTTAAAATATAGGCCATACCTGCTAGTTAGTATTTGTATACTATACTGTACAGTGTAGTATAGTTTTTTTATCCTGTTGTTTTATCCTGTTGTTGGAGCTTTCCATTACATTTTAGATCCATCTCTTAAAAACCATAACTTTTTTCTTTCTGATTATTTTAAATAGATTTTTAATCTGTTTACTCCTATATTTGTTGAAATTACTTAGATTTTAGAATTTATGTGTTCCATTTTATTTTGTGATTTATACCAACTTTCCTGGTTCCTTTTTTCATAGCCCTTACTTTCTTTTGGATTGACTTTTGTTGTGTTTTTTTTTCATTTAGTTTTCTTCTCTTAGGTTAGAAATTAAACATTCAATTTTTATCTTTTAGTGCTTGCCAGGAAATACGATTTGCATATCTTAAGTTAATATCTTTACTGAACAAAGTCTGATTTTGTCCCCCAACTTACAAATAAATTATTGTCTAGAATTTTAGTTCTCTCTTAGTTTAATTCCCACAATAGACATATTGTACAGGCAGTGTTTAGACATACCTTAGAGTTTATCATTTTGCTATCCTTGGAAGCTGGCTGGCTCTGCAGTTCAATGTTGACAGCTGCATTCTCCCCATATTTAATATCACTCCCCTGTCTGTCTTCTGCTGTTACTTCTGAAATTACAGCTGTCAGTGTGATCTGTACTCCTTTGTAACTAATCTCTTCATTTTCTCACAAGTCATGTTTATGATTTTTATCTTTGGTGTTCTACAGTGAAATGTTATGCTACAAGATGTTTGAGCCATGGATTTCTGTTTTATTACCCTAATTTAATTCTTATATAGTGCCTTTCCTGAATTCTGGAAAACATTTAGCTCTGACTCTTTGAATGTTACATCTCTCTCATTCTCTCTGTTCTCTCCTTCAAGAAATCTGATAAACCTGTTGATGTTTTGCCATCACTCTTTTCTCCAGATCCCTAAGTCTTTGTTTTGTATTTTCCATATTTTGGTCTCTGTGTGTTGAATTCTGGATTATTTCTAATTTTTTGTCTGACTCACTAATTCTGTCCCCTCACACCCTATTTCTCATCTGTTTAACTCATTTGTTGTGTTATAAATTATTGCACTTTTTAATTTCCAGAAGCTTTTTCTAGTTCTTAAGATTGTTATTTACGGGAGTGGGGATTTAGCTCAGTGGTTCTGACATCTGCCTTGCAAACACAAGGTGCCGAGTTTGATCCCTGGTACCACATGTCACCATGCCTGGCATGGTGACTCACACTTAAATCCCAATACTGTGGAGGCAGAGGCAGGAGGTTTACTGTGAGTTTGAGGCTAGTTTGGGCTACAAGTGAGTTCAGGGGTAGCCTGAACTACAAAGCGAGACCCTGTCTCAAAAAAAAAAAAAGTCATATAAAATATTTCTGGTTTTCCCCCTTTTGTTTTCTTTAAACATTCAATCCTTGTTTCTTAGTCCAGATGTGGAATTTCAACATGTTTCTTGTCATGTGTATCTGAATCTATATTTTGTTGTTTTGGCTGAAACAAGTTTATGAGGTCTTGTTTCTTTTTTTATTGAATTCTTTTTTGTACATTTTATATACAGCTCACAATCACACTCAACATTGGGGAATTTGTACCAGTATAATACACAAGTTCATTCTCATTTTTACCCATATCCCTACCTATCCACAACCACCCACCCCTTGTATACATGCTATTTTTTCTTTCCAAATCATATTTATTCTTTTCCCTCATTATGTTCCCCAACACATTCCCTTTGAATATTTCCTATTTTACAAAATATATCATACATTCTAGAACTATTTACATCTATAAGTTCTCATACCAGAGAAAAGATATGGTATTTACATATCTGTGATCTATTTATTTCACTTACTAGTGTGTCCTCAGGTGTATCCATTTGCACGTAAATGAATGAAGTATGTCATTCTTTATGGCAGAGTAATACTCCATTTTATTTTTTAAAACCCACATCTTCTTTGTCCAGTCTCCAGTTGATGGGCATCTGGGTTGTTTCCAAGATTGGGCTATCACAAACTGAGTTGCTATGATCACGGGTGTACATATATCTTTACAGTATGATTCTTTTAATTCCTTTGAGTATATTCCTCGCAGGGAAATAGCAGGGTCAAATGGAATCTCTAATCCTAGTTTTCTGAGGAATCTCCACACTGTTCTCCACAATGGTTGTACAAGTCTCCAATCCCACCAACAGTGGAAAGGGTTCTTTTTCTCCACAGCCTTGTCAGCATTTATTGCTGGCTGATTCACAATAGTAGCCATTCTTTGTGGAGTGAGTTGAAATCTCAGGGTTGTTTTCATCTGCGTCTCTCGAATGACCAGTGATGTTGAACATTTCTTCATATGCTTCTTGGCTGCTGTTACTTATTCCTCTGAAAAGTGTCTGTGCATTTCAGATGCCCATTTTTGAATTAGGTCTTTAAACTTGGGGGGAATGATTTTTTTAATTCCTTATATATTCTAGATAGTAGCCCTTTGTCTGACAAATAGCTAGTAAAGATTTTTTTTCCCATGTTGCTGGTTGTCTTTTAATGGTGCCAGTGGTTTCTTTTGCTGTGCAGAAGCTTTTTAATGGGATGAGATCCCATTTGTTGATTCTTTCTGCTAGTTCTTGTGCTATAGAGGTTTTGTTCATAAAGTCTCTGCCTAAGCCAATGTCTCCAAGAGTTTTACCTACCCTGTTTTGCAATAGGTTTATTGTTTCTGCTTAATGTTTAAGTCTCGAATCCATTGGGATTTTTAGTTTAGTACACGGTGAAAGAAATAGGTCTAGCTTTAGTTTTTGGCAGGTTAAAGCCCAGTTTTTCCAGCACCATTTGTTAAAGAGGCTGTCTTTCCTCCATTGAGGATGTTTGGCTATTACATCTTGTTTTCTAAGGTGGTCAGTGATTCTTGATTGTGAGTTTATGTTCCTCTGAATTTCATTTTTGGTTCAAGTATATTCCTTCAGAGAAATTATGTTCTTCTAGTGCCACAAATTTGTTTCTTGAGACACTACAAATGCCGAAACGCTTCAAAATCAGTTTTCTCCTTGGGTTCCCTAGCTCTCCTGCTGCCTAGTTCTGCATCTGCATGGGACTAGGCTTTTCCCAGGGGAAGGCGGGAGAGACAGCAACACAGAGAGACACACACATACATGTGCAGAGTTCTGCATGGAGTTAAGAAGAACAGGAGCAGATGCTTTCCTGGCTCATCTACGGAAGGCATTTCCCAGCCCTGGTACTCCTCCAGCTGTGACTGATTCAAGCTGAATTGTATCCCCTTCAAGACTCTAGACTCTAACACCGGTCCCAGCATGACTGTGTTAGGAGAGTGGGCCTCAAGTAGGTAGAGATTAATTGAGGCCATTAGATGGCACCTGGAACTGATGGACTAGTGATAAGAACTGGAAGAGAAACCAGGGCCCACCCTTGTTTGCCCACCCCAGCAAGCACAGAGGAAAGGTCAGAGCATGAAGGCCCTCATCTGCATACCTGGAGGACCCTCACCAGAAGTCAGGGTTTTGGCACTTGCATCATAAACCTTTTGCTACCAGATCTGTGAAAAATATTTCTTTTGGTTGAGTGCCCAACCTAGGTGGCTTGTTATGGCATCTGGAGCAGACAGGTGCAGTCTGACATCAGTTCGTGTCCTACACCCACCCCAGCTCCTTCAAACTGAGACCTTTCTGTGCCACAGGATGGGAAAGCCTGTAGGGCAGTTACTAGTTCCAGAGCTAAAATACCCTGTAGAACTTTTACTATCTTCAGATCTGCCTTCAGTTGTTTCCATTAATTTGCTACAAATCAGCTATGAATAATAGAATATATTTGAAAAATTTTTTCCCAGCATTTCTGGTATATAGTAGGTAGAGGGATTTCTTTCTAGAGTGATATATGAAACAAGGGTAGTTTCTTTTGTTTTGTTTTGTTTTTTGAGACTGGGTCTGGCTTTGTAGTTCAGGCCAGCCCTGAGCTCACTATGTAGCCCAGGCTAGTCTTAAGCTCAGCAATCCTCCTGCCTCTGTCTCCCAAGTGCTGGGATTCCAGGCGTATGCCACGATGCCTGGTGGGTTATTTTTATTTATTTATTTATTTATTTTTTTTACTGTTTATGAGCTAATGGAGGAGTATAATGGTACAGTTCTAAACCTACACAACCCTTACCTGAATACTTAATTTTAGATTTGTCTTTTAGAGTATTATTGTGCTTATGACAATGTCCCAGGCTTCTACTATGGATATGTAGGTAAAGGGGCAGGAGCTGTGGTATTAAACCCAAAGTGCTATGCAAATCTAGAGGAGCCACATATGCCACCAAAATAAGGAATGAATTCTCTTAGTCTGGGCTTTCTGTGTGAACATTTCTGTGTGCTGCCTGTTTTCTTATATACATGCAATGGATTGATTGGGTTCTAGTTGCCACACAAATTAAAAGGTAGAAAGGGTTTTTTTTGGTTGTTTTGTTTTGTTTTGTTTTGTGGTATCAGGGATCAGACTCAACCTTGTGCTTATGAGGCTGGCAGTGGCCCTAAAAGGTGGAACATTTTATTGCTTAGGAATTTAGTATATTGATTGCCTTTGCTGAATTGTACTCTAGAGCTGTTACTTGCCACTTGAGATTCTAAGTCTCTGTTTTAAGAAGAGAAATATCAGAAATAGTTTAATATGTTCCACCAGCTTGAACTCCGTGGTTCTGAGCCACCCACCAGTGGGAATATAATTACAGCCTTACCCTGAATGTATCAGACAACTCAGTCAGAATTTTGTAGTAGTTTGTTCTTAATCCTTTTCTATGATTACTTCATAATATTCAGCTCCTGGAAATGTTGAACTGACTTGGTGTATGTAACTCAAGGTCAGACAGTATGCAGAGGACGACGGTCAGTCATGTTACCCTCTGCCTGTGTGCATTCAGCTTATTTTTTTCTTTTTTTTTGAGACAGGGTCTCGCTTTGTAGTTCAGACTGGCTCTGAGCTCACTATGCAGTCCAGGCAAGCCTTGAACTCAGCAATCCTCCTGTCTCTGCCTCCCGAGTGCTGGGATTATAGGCGTGAGCCACCACGCCCGGCACTGTGGTATGTGGTATTGATTGCTGGTGGGCGTGAGTCTCCACGCCCAGCATTGTATGTGGTTACCGGGATCAAACTCAGGACCTTGCTTGCGCTTGCAAGGCAGGTGCCAAAACCACTGAGCTGAATCTCTGGCCTGCATTCAGCTTATTTTTAAATTTAACTGCTAAAAACAGTGCTTTCTTGTGACTTCTAGCAATAGCAGCAAAGGAATATTTCTTTTCATGATTGCATTTACGTTCCATAAGGCAAGAAAAAACAAGTTTAGATTTTCACATGTGATGGAATTCACAGTTAAGTTAAAGAGTGCATACTAATATTTGATCCTCCAAAAATAAAAGACAGTCAGATCATCTTTGAAGAAATAGTCAAAGTTGACTTAGGTCAGTAAAAACTGTATCTGTGTAGAGTTACTAACAGTAGTTTTAGGAGCCTTGTACGTAATTTTATTTTGTCCTTTTAACCAAATGTGTGCTCACTTTGTTCTCGTTAAAGAAAGGGCAAAATGCTTGGAAATACAAGGGCTGTAGTGTTGGCCCTGCTGCCATGCAGCTCCCGACAGCACACCAGACAGACTGGCTTTTTAAAACTTTGTAGGTGTATCATGAAAATCCATAGTATAAATGGATCCCCAGTTTTTCTTTATGATGAATGACATAGCTTTTTAAAACCTCAACGTACCACAGATATTAATAAGTCAGTAGGTACAATTCCGCTTTTCTGAAATACTCTAGCCCGCTGAAGACATGTACTGTTGCTTGGCCATTCCCAGTGCTGCGGGGTGAGATGCAGAGGAGGTGACGAGTCAGTGTCGGTGCCCGCTCGGTCGTCCCTCCCCGTGGGGGGGTCAGAACCTCACGCTGAACCCATAAATGCGCACGGAGATGGCCAGGCACCTCGGGAAGTGACACAAAACACGAGCACGGCCGAGGGTCAAAGGCCACCAAGTGCCACCCTGGGAGACCAGCGCAGGACCCGGCACGTAGAATAGAGTGCTCCGGTCGAGTGGTACAGCATTTACTGGAGGCACAAAAGGAGAAAGCATGCGCGAGGCCCAGGCCAGCGTGCGTGACACTCCTTCTGTGAAAGGGATGCGCTTCTCATCTTTCTGCAGGAATCCCACCCCACGATAAATTTGCAAAAGAAAAGTTTGATGAGACCAGGCATCTTGAGCCTGGATATGGATATGGATATGAAGTTTGAGCAGATGAAAAGCCAGTATATAAGGTTTGCTGGGTAGTGCTTCAGTTTCCTCCAAATGGATCTCATTCTTAAATTTTATAAAATCACATGTTATTGACATAATCAGAGGAAATACTCAGTAAATGTTAATATTTAATTCTTTTCTTAAAATAGAATTTATAGGGAATTTCCAAAGAATCACAAAGTAATTCAATTTTTTTTTTTGAGACAGGGTCTCGCTTTGTAGTTCATGCTACCCTGAGTTTACCATGTAAACCTGGCAAGCCTCAAACTCAGCAATCCTCCTGCATCTGCCTTCTGAGTGCTTGAATTATAGGCGTGAGCCCCCACGCCTGGTATTGTGGTATATGGTATTGTGAGCCACCACACCTGGTATTGTTCTATGTGGTTACCAGGGATTGGACTCAGGACCTTGCGCTTGCTAGGCAGGCACCAGAACCACTGAGCTAAATCTCTGGCCCAGTAATTCAATTTTTTAAAACCTCATGTCAGAAATGTTTAAGGAGCTTTTTGGAAGTTATGTTTTTTTTTGTTTGGTTTGGTTTGGTTTGGTTTGGTTGTTGTTTTTTTTTTTGAGACAGGGTCTTGTTTTGTAATTCAGGCTGGCCCTGAGCTCACTATGTAGCACAGGCAAGCCTCAAATTCAGCAATCCTCCTGCCTCTGCCTCCTGAATGCTGGGATTATAGGTGTGAGCCACCATGCCTGGCACTGCGGTATGTGGTATTGATTGCTGGTGGGCATAAGTCACCACACCCAGCATTGTATGTGGTTACCGGGATCGAACTCAGGGCCTGGCACTTGTGAGGCAAGCGCTGGAACCACTGAGCTAAATCTCCGGCCCTGGAAGTTATGTTCATAAAAATTGTTCATAAAATCAGTGCACAGTAAGAGGTGGGTATGGTGATGCACATATGTAATCCCAGCACCTGGGAAGCTGAAGCAAGAGAATTGCCCCAAGTTCCAGGCCAGCCTGAGCTGTGTAGTGGCTTCAAGACCAGCTGATACTACATAGCAAGACCCTATCTCAAGAAACCAAAATGATGAACAAATAACAAAAGTATAGTAAGACCATTGTGACAAAGTAAAAACATTATGTGGTAAATAGTGTATTAAATAGATTTGTTTTTAATGTTAACTATATATCAAATCATAAATTTTAATTTTACTATGCAAAATTTTGACACAAGAATCTATCCTTAATTTAGAAACTGAGATTTATAGCTAAGCACCAGCAGATGTCGCTGTGATAACAGGTTTCCTTGTAAGCAGTTTTGTGTGACAGGTGCACCACCCCATCTGTAGACCTGTGAGACAGAAGTTCAAGTCACAGAGCTTGATACCAAATTGTAAGAAACCAGGTACACTATCCAAGAATGTCAGGGCTGCTTTGGAAAACTATTTTTTCCTTTCTTCATGTCTCAGACATACAGAGTCATTTATGTAGTCGATGTGGGAATTTTTACTAAGTATTCCATTTTTTCAAAACTGTCATTTATTGGGCTTTATATTGAAGTGTAGAATAGGACACAGTTCACAGGTGTACAGCCTGTGTCACCAAAACCAAAATCAGGCAACAACATTCCCAATAATGTTTTTATATGCCATCTAAAATCCCTTGGTGCTTTCCTCCAAACTAAGATAGAGTTGTAATTTCTAAATCATCCTTTAAATACATTAAAATAATTGGTGAAAAACAATAATAGAAGTTAAAAAATAGTTTTTTAGATCCCTCCATCTATTGTGGAAGTCAGAGTAGAATGTAAGAAACATTTATTCACTGGACCACAGTAGTCATAATGCTCTATCAGAGAGGAATTATAATCAAGTTGTCCATGTGTATAAAATAGAAAAAATCAAAAATTGCTTAATACTATGTTGGAGATTATAATGCACCAGGCAAGCAGTACATGACTACAATAAGTGAATTCCATGTAGGAACTGTCTCGGTGAGCTATGATGAGGTCATTCTAAAGATAAAATCTCAATCAGCAGGGTTCAGGTGATGAAAGGAGGCACATGTTTCCAGTTCAGTTTAGTCTGTAGGCATTTATGGCGCAGACACCTGCACCCTAGGTCCTCTGTACCCCGAGGTGTACCCTGAGGCTCGCAGGGTGATGAAGCTTTTTTCCTGCCCTGACTCATCAGAACACAGACGGAAGAACTCTTGGTAAATTCATACAGTAATTCACAGACTTCTCTGGTGTTTAGACGGTGTCACATGAGGCCAGGAATTGGAAAGTGTGCTGTGTCAAGAATCAGAAGCCCTGAACTCTGGCCGGGGCTCCATTGTTGGGTTACACTGGAGACCTGAACGTGCATTCAGGCGGGTCTCATCATTTCCTGCTGTAAGAGTAGACGTAGGACGCTTAACACACGTGTCCCCGTGGGAGTTCTGGGCAGGGTGCTCTGTGGAGTGGTTATGACTGGTGTGAGGAGAAAGTTGCCCCCACACGTGGAACTGAAATGTAGCAGTTCCTGCTCCAAGCAGGGGAGGGATGGAGGTGAGAATCTTTGGTCAGAATGTAAGAGTATGGGAATTTTAACATCCATATTTAGATAGATTTAATATCTATGTTTCTAGGTACTGTTTATATTCCTTACAACAGTTCTGGTACAACCTTGAATTTGGGTAATCTGTTGTACTTCCCTTTTATATATATTTAGGATTGTTAGCCCATAGGACTGAAGTTTTGCTTTTGAAAACACTATCACTGTGTAGAAAAATCAAGGGAGTTATGAAGGAGTCTTCTCTGTCTTTGAGATAAATATTTTGTTTTTGTATAATTATCAGCTGTAAGGAGTTTTATTAGACAGGTATCCCTATTTAAGGGTTTCCCATTTCCTTTCCCAGAAGACCAAAGTGTTCAAAGACGAGTATTTTATGGCGCTTTTTTTTTTATACCCCATGCTTAGGATATGTGCTGACATATGTGTTATAAAAGGGAAGTTCTCTCCACATTGCAAAGCTAATTGAGAGTTTGGTTAAGGAAGATTTTAATTATTCATGACACTTAACATCTGTTTTTCAATGACTCATCATGAAATAATAACATAAAAAATGAGTAGTATTTCATTATTTTTCAGTCTGTACTATGAGATTTCTAAGAAATCTTTTATCACCCAGTTACAATATATACTATTTTTCTCTGATACGCTTTGAAGGTAAACTATACACTGTAGAAGTAGAAACTTGAAATATTACTGCTTTGGGAAAAACAGTCGCCTGAATTAACTACTATTTTCCTTTTCAAAAGTTCCCTTTGGTCACGATGGAAACTCAGAGTGAACCTCTGAGCAGAGACAATGATGTGCGTGGGGGTAGGTCCTGCTGCCCTCGGAGACAGGCACGTCTCACATGACTGCCGGTGGCAGGGGTGCTGTGAGCTGCCACACTTGCTGGCTTCCTTTTCTCCCCCTTCTTCCCTCCCTCTGTGTCCATCCACAGCCTCACCTCACTACAGCTGCGCCTCCAAAGGCGGCATCGCGGGTGGCAGCAGGGTGCCGTCTCTGGGGTGCCAGGCACTGAGGGAGGTTGTGCTGTGAGCGCCAGGTCTCTCTCCTGCCCCAGGCAACAACCCTTTGTTGCACTTACCGCCCAAATACTAAGTCCTCACGGTTCATGTCTTATCAGGTGCCAAAGGAATTTTGAGGTTTTTTCCTAGGATTTCTTGAGAATAAGAAGTGACAAGAAGGGCCAGGGGTGTAGCTCAAGTGGTGCCGCGCCTACCTTGGAAGCCAGGGGCCTGAGTTTGATCCCTGGTACCAAAAAAAATAAAAAGTGACAAGAACAGACAGACCCCTTCCTCTGTGCCCCAAACACAAAACACACACTGACGTGGACTTCAATGGCAATGATAGGCCTTTAAACACATTGCTAGATAAAGGTGTCTCGGCCTGCAGATTTAATGAGCTTCGTACCGAAACTGTGAGGTGACCAAGTCCCTGCAGTCCTCCACCAGGGCTGCAGAAACCGCACATGAGGTTGGAGAGCAGCTCCACCGCCCAGGGAGGATTTATTTCCGTGTCTTCCTCCCAGCCCAGCTGGTCCTGCCATCACAGACCCGGGCCGGCCCGAGGGACGGGGTGACAGAGGTCAAGTCTCAGAGGAGTCTACACTCGAGAGAACAGCGTTACCACCCTCCTCTCCCCCATCTCATTCGTGTGCCTGGATGCACTGTGGTATTTATTGGTTCGAGATACTGCAAAAGTATTTTATTAAGGTCCACAGAGTAAAGCCATATTGAAGTCCTGAGATGCTGACACATTGCTCATGGTAACCGCCTGAGGAGGCGGAGCCCTTCGGGCCAGGTGAGCGCGGAGCCGTCCCTTCCCTGGCTCTCGCTGCCTCCCTGCCCCCGGCCTTGCTCTCCCTCTCCTTCGTGGTGAGCGAGCTGCAGGGGCCGTGTTCCTCCGGGGCTCACCAGCGGCCGCGGATTGTCTGCAGGAGCCTGAGAGAGGCGTGCTTTGTCAGCCAGGCTCTCTGGTTGCGTTTTACTGTCTGTCTATTGCCATCTGCGCCCCCAAACCTCAGTGAAACTTGTTTAAATGTCCTAACGTTTAAACAGCTGTGTCGAGGGAATGGCCAAGGTGCTGTCCCCCAGCGTCAGGGGTGCCTGCAGCGGCAGCGGGGTGTCCGGCTGTGCGGGAGCTGCCCTCCTCCGTGTGCGGCCTCATCCCCATGGCCCACGGGAGAGCAGCGGGCTGTTTGTATCACTGAAGCTCCCACAAGGTTCATCATTGCTGCCACAGAGAAAGAAATACGAACTTGGGCTCCAAAGTCCAGCTTTGTTCCTCCTAGATACGCGAGCGTGGACATGTTACCTCACCTCTTTGTGATTCTGTTTCCTCATGCATAAAGCGGGAACAGGAAAAGTGTCCATACTTACCTCATAGATTCCATTTTGAGGAGGATTAAATGAGTGTATGTGTGAGTTTAAAAAGACTGACATGAAAGTTCTATAATTTTGCTTTGTAACAATTTTATCATCATTATCACCAATTCTAGATGTCTTCTTGGGAATTACTCTGTAATTATAAACAGGTTGATAGGTCATAATCATAAGATGTTTAAACTTCTTAAATGGAAGTCTGTAACATTTCTCCCTTGGAATGCTTAGCTGGAGTAGACTACTTGCTGTCATCTTAAAATACACATGAAAGCCAGAGAAATACTAGTTTTGTAAATCCTGCGATGGCACACCCATACAGCTGGTACCACAAATGATGTCACATTTCAGGAAGACCTGCTAATATATTCCATGGAATCAAAGGTACTTCTTAGGATGAAATGTGTTTTAGTTCCCAAACTGGTTTTTGATTCCGACCTGAATTAGAGGAACATTTAGCCTTTCAAATAGGTCTCTGTTGAACCCATTTTGATAGCACTTAATTTACCAAAGTTACTCATGACCACATTTAGTAATTCTGATGAATGCTCATTTCTCAGAACAAGTTGTGCTTACACCTTCTCAAAAGAATGTGGTTGGTATGTGGGTGGGTTGGCGGGGCCAGCCCTTATCTAGAGGCCAGATTCAGACAGTATGAGCTCAGTAAGCCAGTTTAGACTGCGTGCTCTTGTTTGGCTTTGTCTTAATGTGCATTTGTGGGTCCCGCTGAAACCGACCGCCCCCCCTCCCCGAACAATGCTGCTGCACACATCATTTCCTGAAATAATGGAGCTGGAAAGCAATTATCTGCTCACAAAACAGGCTGAAACAACAGTTCCTGATATTCTTCTCAAATACTTCAACTTCCCAAGGAATCCGGAAAAAATAATTCCATGAGATGGTGTTGTGAATGAAGGTATGACATTCCAGCTTGCTACGCTGGGATCCAGCGGCCAGAGGCGACAGAGCTGGTGCTCAGCTCTGCTCGGGAGGGCTGTGGCTGCTCCGGGCTGGGAACAGTGTTCTGCCGGGGCCCCGCTGAGACGCAAGTTGAGGATTCCTTTTTTGTGGACTTTTGGGAACATTTTAGTGATCACTTGCAGTTTATTGAGTAATATTTACTTTATGGCATTGTTTTTCTGTTATTCCTCAAGAAAGTTCTGTCTCAGCTCATCACATAAAAAAATGTATACCTTCTGGAAAGAACTAACGTTCTTTTCAGCCAAACATGTCCTGCAGTAGCGTTAGAGCTTTTTGAACCCCTTGGCTCCCTTATGCTGACTGTGACCAGCAGCTGTTCCTAAGAGCTGTCTTCTGTGTGGTGCTCAGCACTGCCCATCACCAAGGCCCCTTCCGGAGGTCATGGCAGAACTCGATTAAGAAGATCAGTAACATCTAGACCTGACCTTCTGAGCTCTCGTCTGAGGGAAAACGGATCCAGTAAATATTTCACCAGGATTTGTTCTTTTTTTTTTTTCTTTCAGAATCATATTTATTCCTTTCCCTCATTACATCCCAGGCTTTGTTCTTGACATCTTGAGAAACAGGTATGGACAGTCACCTGGATGCTGGACCTGTACAGGGCCAGCTGTAAAATTCAAGGATTGCCTATTTCACATTTATCAGAATGTTTGACTTTGTGCTGATGTATCCTTCCCCACCCGCCAAATAAAAGCGCTAATAATATTGTGTCGAAGAGTCCCAGGGAGGGACATCGAACAGAACAAAGAACCCTGCAGTTCTCCAGCATTCCCTAGGGAGACTGGGCCTGTTCAGACCTTTCAGAGGCCGAGCGCCCGGACTGCAGCCCCCACCCGGCTATTTACCGCAGAGTACTGACTCTGCAGTTGAGTTCAGATGATGAGCTTGCTTAGAAAAACAGCTCCTACATTAGCATCTTTTGTCTTAAGAGAGAAACAACACACATGCCATTCACTCACCAGCACTGCTCCAAAAGCTTTTCCAGAAAAAGACAGTTCTCCACCTGATTTGTCTGAATATTCGTGAATCCTGTATGTAGAAGCCTAGTGTTTTGTCTTTCATTGTTGTGCATCAGGATCAACCTCTCTGACATGTTTCTGGTGTAACATGCATTGTCAGCCTGAAATCGGTAGTTACAATGGTTTTGCTCGTTGAATCTGAAGTTGGCCCATTTCTTACAAAGCCTAGAAGGTCACTGTGCTCTGGCTGCGTCTCCAGATGCTGGCATGTGAAAGGCAGGGTTCTCAGTGCCATGCTGTTGGGAGGTGGCACCCAGAGAATGTCCCTCCAAGGGGCTGGGGTTTCCAGGTGCTTCTCTTATTCTTTTGCTTCACCTCAATCCATGAGGGTGGGTGATTTTGTTTGACCACAGGTTCCCACTATATGGTGCTGTCTCAGCACAGACCCCAGCCGGCAGGGCCAATTGCTCATGGCCTGGAACGTCCAGAACTGTCAGCTTCAGTAAAAGTTCACCCATTATAGGTTAGTTTCTCAAGGTCCTTACTACAGTGCTGGGTAACTGAGGTCTGGTTTTAAGCTCTTCTCATCAGATCTGGCCCTTGCTTGGTGGGCTGTGCCTGCCATGTGTCCACAGTTGAGAATTCCTCACCATTAGACACTATCTTTTCGATCCCCACTGACTCTCTTCAGTTCTAGAGACTCAGATTGAGAAACTATAATGGGTCGATTTGTTTCATTAAAAAGCCCGAGGTAAAATTAAGAACACCTAAAGAAGCATCAGTGAAAGCTACAAGCCCAAGGAGGATGTATGTGATTGTGTGCTGACAGAAAGTGCCCCAAGCACGGTCTTGGCCCCATGGTTAAAGTACTCTCTGTGGGCGGAGAAGGCCAGACACAAGGTCTCGGCATTTGCCTCACGCTGTGGGATGGCTGGACCGGGCTCCAGTGGTCTAGGCCTCGTTACAGTCTTGAGAATGAACTGTCTGCAGTCTTAAATTATGTCTTCATCGTTTTGGCTCCCATTTTTATCAGTGGAATCGTTTTTGGCTTTCTTATCTTGGCTTTCTTCCAGGATTGACTTACTATAATAGCCAGTTTTATAAACTACAGTTACCTTTCTGGTCTTTATAACCGTCCTCCTCCCCAAGGGAGAACAGCCATGAGTAATCACGTCTGTGAAGCACTGAAGTCTTAATAAGCTGCCGTATGTATTTAAGGGTGGTTGCTGTGAATGGCTTTTAGTAGAGACGTTTTCATGGTAATACAGTGGTTCAGTGCAATATAGTATAGCTTCTTTTTTTTTTTTTTTTTTTTGCTTTTTGGAGACAGGGTCTCGTTTTGTAGTTCAGGCTGGCCCTGAGCTCACTATGGTGCCCAGGCAAGCCACTGTGAACTCAGCAATCCTCCTGTCTCTGCCTCCCAAGTGCTGGGATGACAGGCATGAGCCACCACGTCCGGCATTGTAGTATGCGGTGTTGATTGTTGGTGGGCGTGAGTCTCCACACCCAGCATTATATAGCATAGCTTCTTAAACAAATATCAAGAATCTGTGAGCTCTTAACAACTACATAGTTATAGGCCATATACAGGTAAGAAAGATGAAAGTTTTTCATTTTAATTCACTTCTACCCTTGCTGGATAAATGGTATCATATACCTATTTTCCATATATCAATTTATAAAGAATTTTAACCTACAACAAAACTTTTACCATATACCTGTTTATAAACACTTTCAACACAGAACAAACATTTTTTTCAAAGCAGTGACTCTTCAAAGCAGCTGCATCAGGAACTTGTCAGTAAACCGGGCACCATTTAGCAGTTCTCACTGTACTTTTATAAGTACAGAGATACAAATCTAATTCATGGCTTCTGCTTTGTTGTAAAATACTTTAACTGAGGAAGCAAGGGCTAAAACTTAAATACAATAATAACTGGGATCCAATTTACCACTAACCTTCGGCACTTTTTGGTTTTACAGGGGGTAGGGATCCCTGCAGGCCCAGATAGAGCACATTGTCTTCCCGAGGCCGGGGGAGAGGCGGGGTGGAAGTGAGTGACTCCCGGAGCCTGTTCGGTGCCTGCCTCCCGGAGAGCAGCCTTGTGTCGCGGTGCACACGGGAG
The DNA here is from genome assembly GCA_004025085.1 of Thryonomys swinderianus. NCBI lineage: Eukaryota > Metazoa > Chordata > Mammalia > Rodentia > Thryonomyidae > Thryonomys > Thryonomys swinderianus. The sequence goes on along the minus strand of PVIC010007198.1, from coordinate 22,099 downwards.
CGTCGGCAGCCAGGCCAGAGCTCTGAGAAGCCCAGGTACTGTGATGGGCCCTGAAACCCACTGAAGTTAGATTTGCAGCCCGGACCCTCTGCTGAGGAGCTGAGTTTCATTTCTTTCTGCTTTGGCTACACCACAGGTCCATGAGGTGAATAAACACTTGTAGGGGACGAAGCCCTTAGCCGAGCTGTAGCATGTGTTACCTGCCAAGTGGGAGACGCACGACGACATCCTGACCGACTCCAAAGTCTGTCCTGTGCGTTAGACCACCTTGCAGGAGTTCTGGACACTGCACTAGAACAGTCATGTGGCCCTCCGAGGGAGGTGACCCCCAGAGAGGTGAGGACCCCCCCAGAATGAGCCCCGGGCCGTGCCTGCCCCCAGCAGGGTGAGCGCTACAGTCCCGAGAAAGCAGAGGCTGCGTCTGGGCAGCTTTGACCAGAGGCTCCGGGCAGGCGCCGAGTGGTGGCAGCGAGACCCGCCGGGCCAGGCGCGATGCAAGAAGCCTCACAGAGGACGCGTGAAGGTGGGGTGCTGGCTGGGTCCCCATGGAGGGAATGTGGTCCTTCCCCGGGGAACTGTGCCGGCCCGGCGCCCACGCTGCCCTCCTTCAGGAGCCGGGACTCCCTGACCCGACTTGTGCCCGAAGTTGGCCCAAGAGGCTTCCGGGTCAACAGACAAAGTCTAACCAGCTGCTCTACACACGGCAGAGGGAACGAGGGAGAGACACGGGGCGCAGCTGCGGGCCGGTGAGCCTCGGGTTCGTGTACGTGAATTCCCTGAGATCTGCTCGCCCGGCCACACTCCTCGCAGGACCAGCTTCTCGCTTTGTGCCTTATCCCATTTCGACAGATCCTTCTTAATGACAAACTTCCAGCTCATGTGCAGCAATACTCAGTCCTGTTTCTTAGCAACGGAGGTGGCACACCTGCGCAGTGGTGTTCTCTTTGTGAAGTCACAACTGAACATAAAAACCAGCAAGTGGCGCTCCCGAGCTCAGTAATTCCTGAGCAAACCCTTTATTTATAAAACAACATTATCATCCATAGGTCATGGTGATGTATCAAAAAAGCCCGAGTCTGAAAAACTTATTATTCTATCTTTGGCTGATAGGTAGAATTAGAACATTCAAGATTTATAGTCATCAGAACAGTAACTCCGTCACTAGCTGAGAAAGCACAGATGCCAACGAGGAAAGCGCTTGGACGCAGACGGGCCTGGGTTCTGGCCGAGCTCGCCCCACACAGGGCGGGAGGACTGAGCAGGCTTCGGTCTCCACTCTGCTCACCGGTCGCCAAGCTCGCTGGGTGCTGTGAGGCTAGCGGAGCAAGTGTCTGGCACTTTAAAGTGATGGATCAGTGTCGATGTGAGACCTCTACATCACATTGTAGTTGACAGAAACGTGCTCCCTGCGGGGCCCCAGGAGCAGCTCCTCGCCTTCCTCCTCTTTCCCTCTTGGTCCCAGCGAGTGATGAAGCGCTGGCAGCGACAGACAGAGGCAGAACATCAGGTGCCCTTCCGACCTCACGGAACCGCTGAGCAGTCTGGGCCACGCAGACAGACCCGCCTTCCTCACGCCCCACGGACATGACCCAAGCAGTCAGCACCGAACACCTAGCTGCTGGGAGAAAGTTTGTGTCCACCATTCTGGTTTGGCTCAGTTACATGCTAGAAAGTTCCAATAGCATTTCTCAAAAATATCATTACATTTAGCTATAATTGTTCACGATTTTGCTGTCCAAACCCATTGGCACTGTGTTCCAACCCAACCGTCATCCTCCTGACAGCTGCCTTCCGCTCCTGGTGCTGTCCGGGGGAACTTCCTGCAGTGACGGCATGTTCTGCCCCTCGCTGTCCAATGTGACAGCCCCAGCACATGCAAAGACGGATCGGCTAGTGTGACTGAGAAACCAGATTCTTGACTTATTTTTAATTAACTTGCCAGCAGCAATATATCTCAACTTCAGTGTTCCTTAGGTCACTGTTTTCCCTTTAGCATTAGCAAACATTCAGCCATTTCTTTTCTCCCTGGACAGAGCAGTGGTTCTCTGTATTGTCATAAGTTCTTTAAAGGCATTCTAGGAGGCTGAGGCGAGGAGGGTTGCAAGTTTGAGCCCAGACTTGGAACTTAGTGACTCGCCAGGACTCTGTCCCAAAATAAAAGTAGCAGTAATAATAAAGATGACTGAGTATGTATCTCAGGGCAGAGGCCATGGGCTCAATCCCCAGGACCACAGAAGAAAACACGAGCTTAAGATCTTGCTTTGCTGTCTTGAGACAGTCCGATGAGAAGAGAGCACACTACTGTGTGAGGCCGTGTGGCTCCCAGACCCGGCTGTGGCCGCGGGGTCCCACCTGCGCCTGGGATCCCAAGCAGACCTCGAGCGGCAGCGCCAGCAAGTCCATGAGGCTCTAAACAGTATACAACCTGGAACGTTTATATCACAACAAAGCTCTCAAATCTAATTTTCACACAGCCAAGAGCAACACAGGGTAGTAGGAAATTCCATCAGGAAGCCAAATAGCTTCTTGGCAACAGCGCCTATGTCTTTTATCTGTTTCCTTAGTTCTTAACATAAATTTTAACAAGTGCCTCTCAAGTGAGTGAATCTCAATGAGAATTGGAGAATGAACATGGCCCAGAGGTGACAGTCACATCAAAGAAGATCCTTACCAGGCCAGGAGCGCCTCGCAAGTGGCCATGCGAGCAGAGAGGTTTGGGACACACTGTAAGGTCTGTGCTCACCCACCGAGCAGAACGCAGTTTTTAAGTAAACAGGAGTAACGGAAAGGAAGCACATGCTGGATCATAAAAGCAAAGCTCAACAAATTTCCAAAATTCAGATCATACGTTCTTAATTCTATTGCAGTAGAATTAAGCTGTCAGTCAGTAACAAAGATGTTGCTAGAAATAATTCTGATACACCTCTGAATAAATCTCAGGCAGAGGAGAAATTGTAATGGGATTAGAAAATAGTGTAAACTGAAAGAGAACTCAGACCAATGGAAGGGGGAGAGTATAGATTTCAGTCATTGGATGACCTGGGTGCCTATGTAGAAAAATAAAATTTGACCTCCACCACCATGCCATACAAAAAATAAGTGCTGGGTAGACTTGAAATTTAAATATGAAGAGTAAGACCTTCGGGCTTCTACAAGAAAATTTAGAATAATATCTTCTTGAGTTTAAGAAAAGCAGGGGTTTACTAACGGGACAGTAACAGCCTTAACCATACAGAACAAAGTTAAGCATGGGGAGCTGTTGACTATCAAAAGCATTAAGAAACTGAAAGGGTAAGGATAACACAGAATAGGGAACATATTTACACATCTTCAACTAGCAAAGGATTTACAGAGAAGCAAATTAAGAGTCAGAAATCTCAGTAAAGTGTGGGCAGTAGGTTTGAGAAAGAAACTCAGAAGAGGGTACAGTAAACACAAAGAGGCGCTGGGCTGCTTCGTCTTGGAGAAATCAGGTTGAAGCTGGATGCAGTCGTATCCAATAGGCACACACAGGATGGGGTGAGTATAATTTAAAAGATAAGAGTTGAACAAGATGTGAAACAATAAAAACTCGTATCATGCGGGTAAGTGTGTAAACTGGCACCTTTTGGGAAAGGTTTGGCATTATCCATTAAAGCCCAAAGAACAGCAGGTCTACCCTCAACAGAAATATGTGCTCATATGTTCTGTAAGAAACACAAAAGCTGGATAAAAGGCGTGATTTCTACGATCCTTAAATTGAAAATACATATCAGCACTGGAATAGATAAATACTGTATGTTCATCCAATGCAATACTATACAACTTCTCAAAAGGAAACAAACTCAGCTACTATAACTCAATAACATCTGTGAGTCTCACAAACTCAACATTGAGTGAAATAAGTGAGATATAAAATTAAATACACCACGTGGTTCCATTTGTACAATGTTCTAAACAATACACCTACTACCTGCTGGTGAGAAAAGAGAGCCCCGTTACCTGTGGAGAGGTGGGGGGTGCGGGGGGAGGGCTTCTGCAGCCCTGGTCTCTTTCACTTCTTCATCTTAGTAACTGCGTGAACTCTTCCCATAGAACTCACTGAGATGTAGACTTTTTCAAGAAGATACTAAGAAACTAGGATCGTGTTAAATCTCACTAGCATCCAACCTTCCTGAACGCCACTAAATGCTATCATTGCAAAGGTGAATTGGAGAGGGTCTGGCTTCCAGGAATTCCGAGCCTAGGCTTCCGAGGGGACGGCTCGCTGGACCCAGAGCCGCAGCACAGCGCTCAGTGCCGTCGAGGGGCGATGCACAGAATGAGAGTTGGACCTCCTCCGAGGGGCAGGGCTGGCGTCTCTTAGGGAGGTGACGTGTGGATTGGTTGTTAAGGCATCAGCCTTTCACAAATGAAGACGGAGAAGGAAGTTCTAAGTAGAAAGAGCACAGATACGAAATAGCTTCAAAAGTGCAGGCATTTATACTTAGCCACTGAAGAGATGCCCCAAAATTCAGAACCTGATAGGCTCTGCTTTGGTGCTGTGGCTGCTAAAACGACTGCTGGGAGAGCGGGCGGCCTCTGGGTACTTGAGTGCAAACAGAACCGGGGTTTCTGGTTAGTCCAACCGCCACGCCTGCGGCTCTGGGCTGAGCGCCCTCCGCGGCTCCGCCTTAACCTCCAGGCCCCGGCTGACTTACTGGGAGGGGCCTTCGAGGGGCAATTGGGATGCGGTGTGGAGCCTCCGCAGACGGCATGGGTGCCTTTGCGAGACACCCTGCGCGCTCTCGTCCTCCCCGCGGGAGGACGCAGCCCGGGTGGCACCATCTGTAGCCGGAGAGGAGCCCTCGCCAGACACCCGATCTGCCGGCACCGGGGTCTCAGGCTCCAGTTCCAGAGCGTGAGGGAGGTTTATAAGCCATGGGGTTTTTGTGCTTCCACAGACCAAGACGCTGAGGCTTGGCTTCTTTAGACTGGATCTGTGCGAACGCCGGTGGCATCCAAGACTAACGGAAGCGAACACCGGCAACAGTCGTATTTCGTATTTGTAAGGGGAAGAAGGCAAGTGCTTCTGTGCCCCATTTGCCCTGGTCCGTCCAGCGGAGCCTGCTCGCTAAGCAGTTCCGCACGGATGGACGGGCTCTGCCTCCCCCGGCCCACACCGCGCTGCCCCCACAGGACACGGAGGCCGTGCCAGCACCCTGCTTGTGCGCCCTCCTGTCACTGTGACCGGGACCTGTCACGGCTGCCGCACAGTGTGTCCATCTCGCAGTGGGTCTGTCTTTCTGGCTAGACAATGGTCTGTGGCGTGGGTCTCCAAGTTCATATTATCCCTTGGCTGAGCACAGTGGCTGGTGCCTAAGTTTTTGTTGAAACCAAATTAAATGAAAGCCAGGTGCCAAGCGGCACCACCACGTGCCCGCTCATCCTGAGCTCCACGCGGTGTGGACCGACGCAGGGGCCATTCGCCATCTGTGTGAAGACAGTAAGGGGCCAGAAGAGGTGCTGCTAATCCCGACACCGGTCTCCGAAGGGACCGAGAGACGCAGCCACCCCGGGGCTGTCAGGTGTCCCTGGGCCGCCCCGGGGGATCCTGCCTCTTGCGCCCCAGTCTCGGGGTGTCAGGGGCACGCGCCGAGGGTCTCCAGATGCCCGGGAGGAAGGAGCCTGAGAGCAGCCCGCTTCCCTCCGTGCTCGTCCCCGGGGATCCCAGGGGCAGCTCGCGCGTCTCGTCTAGGCTCAGCCCGGGCCGGGCACCCAGCCCTGGGAGGGCGGCCCCGCGGGAGAGGCTCGCACTGTCCCTCGCAGGAAGCACTTCTGAGGTCACAGTCTGGAAGCCTGGAAAGGGCTCCGTCAACTGGGGCTTTCCTCGGATATATACGGAGCCCGACGAAAAGGGAGACGAGCGACCAAGATAGAAACTTGCCGTGGAGGAAAACGTTACCTCTGGCACCAAGAAACACTTTCCACGCTGTCAGTCAAACAGAGACATCGCCGCTGATCCCCGGCTGATAAACGCTAACTTCCCCGTTGCTGCCATAGGAAGGCTGCGTGGTGAGATAAAGCCGGCGGCGCTGCGGAGGACAAACATCTCGGCATCCAATAAACTTCAAACCGTTTCTCCTCTTGTTTTCAAGACTGGCTGCTATTTCCTCCGGGCCCTTGTGTGCGAGCGCGTCGGCGCTGCGGCGTCCAGCGCCGTTTCCCCACCGCGGAGCGCGACTTGCGCCGCTGCCAAGCCGCTCAGGCGGGAGATAACGCCGGCGACAACAATGGTCTTCCTCAGTCCCCAGGCCAAGAAACCTCCCGGCACGGCGGGCCGAGCGTGACTTATCGCCAGCGCCCTGGACGCTGCGCGGCGCGGCCCAGACAGAGATAACGGGCCGGGTGCCACCGCCGGCCAGACGCGCTCCGGAAGCCGGGCCCACCTGGCAGCCGCAGAAGGAAAAGGGTCGCAGAGCCAGTTCGCGCCTGTTTCCTGGTCGTCCCGTCCACGCTGTCCACACAATCAAACATCCTTCTGTCAGCCAGACGGAGCTCATTTATTTTGGGAGCAGGCAGAGAATACTTAATTTTTTTTTTTTTTTCATGAAAGCAACTCATGCCGGGCAGAGAATATGTTCCTTTTGTTTCTCTTGGGGCAAGCACGTGATCGTGTGACGAGGTGAAGCTTTGGTGGCAGAGTGACACTTCCTCTCCACGGGGGACGCATCCTGGACTCGCAGAGGATAAAATGGGTAGTTCAGAGACGGCTGAGAGTAGCCCGTGACTGGACTTGCTGGTGTGGAGTCCTGGCCGCCGCCTCAGCTTCGGGTGGAGAGGGCCCCGCAGTGCGGTTCACGGCCTCCGTGCCGGGGCCGCCGGCCTGCTCGTGCCCAGCTTGGTGTTACCCGGAGGTGGTGGCATCTCTGAGCAGTGACCTCGGTGGAGGTGTCAGGTGACTGTCCTTGAAGAGCACCGGGGTGCAGCCTTCCATAGCTCAGCCGGCAGAGCGCAGGAGTGTGCACCCGACAGGCCTGTGAAGAGTGCTGGGGGCCCCGGGTGGAAGCTCTGTGTGGCCGGGTCCCTCCCTTGTCCTGGAGGCTGAAGCAGTGGGTCGGCCTGACGGCGGAGGGGCCTCCAGGGCGCAGGCCGGAGGGCGCACCGCTCTTCATGAGATTACCCTGCTGACAGCACGCCTAGCCTCGCATGCTTCCTCAGGCGAGTTCTTAGATACACAGGAAGACTTCATTTTTGATGTTTCTGTGGTCAGTGTCTGGTAAAAATGTCTTGCACGGTCTCGCGACACTTTCTAGAATAATAACTATAATGGTGATAAAGGAAAAAGTATTTCGGTGACAGCTGTGCTCTGGAGAGTGCTGGAAAGTTCTGGGTGCACCCTGAAAGTGCTGTTAGACATTATTTGAGGACGGGGAGAGTGAGGAAACAGAGCTCAGTTTCCCGAAATTTCAAAGTGGCAAAGCTTGTTCCTCAGCGTAATATGACTCAACGTAAATGACCTCGCCTGCCGAGTGCCTGGAGCTTTGATACTTACCTAGTGTTTACATAATGACAGCTCAACGTGAAAGCGCCGCATCAGTGCGAGTGATCTAATTACCCTGAGTGTGAGCTCTGTGTTCTTCCCCCGCGCACACCCATGAGCTCCCTTCAGGCAGTTACTATAACATGGCGGCTATAAAATGCCTGGGCATCGACTGTGGTATTGGGCCAGGCCATCCAAAAAAGGTAGTGTTCTTCCCTTCACGCTTCACAATCCTTCCATTTCTTAATATGTGGGAGGGAGGTCAGGCTCGTTTTCTAATGTTGGTCACCACAGTCCTCGGACAGAAGGACCCATCTGCGTGTGGGTCTTGTCTCGGTGAAGGCCGGGTGCCCTGGCTCTTGAACAGTAGGTTTTCAGCAAGTGTTTTGCCAAGGGAGTGCCCAGCTCAGCCCGTGTGCCCCAAGCTGGCTGGGTCCGGGCCGCACACTGGGTGCAGCATCTTTGTCATCCTCTCTCGGTCTAATCAAGGCCAGGACAGGCCCTCTGCGCTCTTGAGCACTGTGCGGTTTCCTGACCTCGTGTATGGCCCGAAGAAACTCAAGATTAGCAAGACAAAACTCGACTGCCTCGTGTGAGGGGATTTCCATGTGCAGAACCCTAAAAATATCATCACCTGCCTCCACCGTCTGGAGGCAGGTGGGAAGCGTGTGGTCATCTTCGAGCACTGGGGCTGCAGGTGGCAGCAGACCGGGCGCCCCGCCAGCTGTCTGCGGTGCGCGGAGAGTGGCCAGCTCTGCTCCCGTGGGCCTGTGGTCTGCCCCGCCCCCAGCTCCTGCCTGAGGAGCTCTCTCTGGGTATTTAGGACCCACGAGCACGTCCCCTTTCCATGCCCATTGAGTTGACACCACACTGCTGTGGTGACTTTTCTCCACCTACTAAAGTGGAGTCCCGTGGCGGGCTAGCGCCTGCCCCCCACAGAGGCCACAGGGTACAGAGAAGGCGGACACGGTGGCTTTGTCGTAGTGTACATGGCACTCCGGTGTGGCTGGCGAATTCTTTTCCAAGATTCACTTAATATAGAAAATAGAGTATTTTCTAGAATTTTTACAGTGATCATCACCAAGTGACATAGGCCCTGTCCTATCCCATCTACTGTACCTGAGTCTGCGCGTCCTATTATTAACACACTTATGCTTTGAGTAGTCATAAGTTTTGAAAATTTAAGAGAAAAGTGATCCTATTTAACACATTTAAAGTGCACCATCTCAAAGTTAAAGAGAAAAAAAGACAATCTTAAATACTTACTATATTATTCTATTTTCTAATTCAGTTTTTTAAGTTGCCTTTTCTGAAACGTGGTGATACATGACAGTGGCCATCTGCACACTTCACCCCTCATTCTGCCAGTGCCACAGGTAAAACCAGGGTGCAGTGAAACTTCTGCGTCTGTATTAAACATGAACATACTATTCCCTTGTCATTTCTCTGAGGACAAGAAACAGCTACTTACATCACATAGCTGCTGCAAGCCATCCAGACCTTATTTAAAGCAGACGGGAGGCGGAGTGCTGGCTACAGGAAAATACGACACCACTGAACGGAAGGGACCTGAGCATCCACAGATTTTGGTGTCTGTGGGTCTTGAAACAAACCCCCCATGAATGCCCAGGGACAACTGTACTGACGAGCTTTGTGATACATGATACAAATTCGGAAGAGCCAGGGTAAGGTCTGGCTGCACAGCTTCCTGCCTCTCTTTTCTTGGGATCTGGGCGCTGCCCCTTCCAAGTCCATCAGCGTGTCCACCAACCAGGATGCTCCTGGGGTCTGGGTCTTCTCACTGGGGTTTTCTTAAGGAGGTTCCACTGAAGAAGTCACTGGCCCCAGGCTTGAGCGCATTCCCACCCTGCCCGCCCTGGAGATGGGCCTGGGCCCAAATTCCAACCTCTAACTCGTGCTTGTGCTTTCTTGTTTGCAGTTTCTTCCGAGCTAGTGAGAGACACGCTCACCCCACCCCGACATCTTATTAGCATAACCACGACACTCCCACCCCTCCAGAAGTCCCTGGCCTAGACCGGGAACAGACTAGATACAGTTTCCCCCGTGCCATGCTGTGTACCCCAGATTTTATGTAGATCCCTACCATGTCTGTAACTCTTACCTTTCTATTGACTTACAAAATGCACCGATCTCTACAGGATATTTCCTGTCCTCTGACACCAAATTAGTCTGTCCTCCATCCCGCATTGTAGTTCAGAGCTTCCGTCCGTATAGGCAACATTTCAAGTTCGTCCTTGTGTCCCGTTCTTGAGATTACTTGTAAATATTGTCTGATTACATTATTCTGATCACTTTCCAGCTTCACTGCGCATAGCCCCCCAATAATAAGTGTTAAAAATCCCAAAGTGATGAAACAGAACCTGGCGGATCTGCAGGCTTCTTCATCTGTCCCTCCGCCGGAGGCTCCAGGACGTGCCCTCTGGCTGCAGCGGCGGCCCTCGCCTGGAATCCCAGCGCTCAGGAGCCTGAGCCACAAGCATCGGAGTTTGAGACCAGGCTCAGCTACATAACAGGTTCAGATCCAGCCCAGAGATCTTCTCTCAGCAAAACAAAACAAGCAAAAAATTCGGGCTACGCTATACAGATGTCCCCAAATTTGCAGTTGGGTTACTTAATACTGTAAGTCAAAAAAAAGTGAACGGAATATATTTGACCTACCGAGTCAGCACAGCACACTGGAGTAACAGGGCTGTGGCCAGCACCACGTCTGCGGCCACCTGGCTGACGGGCAGCTGCGGCTCCCTGCTGTTGCCCAGCAGGACCCACGAGGGTCGATCCTGCCGCCTGTCTTTGGCTGAGGGTCCACATGCCAAAAGGTGAAAGTGAGTTCCCAGCGACTGCTTGTCACGTTAACGCCCAACCTAGCCCGCCCCCTAGTGCTGGGGGCTGAGCCCCGGAGCCGTGTCCCAGGACTGTTTTCCTTTTTATCTTAACATAGGGTCTCGCAGAGGCGCTAAACTGTTCTGGCTGGGTTTGAACTTGGGATCTTCCTGCCTCATCCTCCCAGAGGCTTCCCCACACCCAGCCACTTTGCTCCCGTCTTAAATCCAAAGCATTGCCAAGTGGGGTGCCGGTCTGGGGTTGAATCACCAGCAGGACGTTAGCCCTTGTCAGCCCAGAGGCATGGGAGGATCCGGAGCTCACGGGAATGTGGAGACAGCGGCTTCCTCGTCCCGGATCGGATGCCACCGAAGAGCTGCCTCCCGGGGCGGGTCTTTGGAGTAAGGCTGTGAGGCAGCTGAGGAGGCCGGGAGGTTTGGCAGACAGCGATGTCAGCTTGCAGGCAAGAACCCGAAAGGGGATCAGCGGTGCCTGGCATGGCGTGGGGTGGGGCTCAGGCTGGGTGTTCCGAGAAGGCGGCATTTAAACCCGAACCACAGAGACCTGGCTCTCGTCTCTTCTGCTAGAGGCAGCCGTAGCTTTCTCCTCCACCGCCAGGGCAAGAGGAGAGAGAATTTGGGGCACACTGTAGAGTCCAGGGATATGTGATGTTGGGAAACACGGGATTTGGAGACAAAGACCCCTGCCTCCGAGCTACAGAGCAGTATTTCATCTTAATGCCAAGTTCTGAAATTAGAGCCATCGGGTCAAAACCCTGCTCACCTTGACTTCGCTTCAAGGAAGGGCCGACACCTCCTGTGAGCGCTCTGTGATGACGCCACGCGCCCAGCTCTGCATCCTCCCGTGGGGCTCCCCGGGGTCCCCCAGAGACCCTCCAGTTCCCGCTAAAGGAGAAACAGCTGAGCACTGAGCGCCCGGTTCTGCTCCTAGACAAGTCACGGCCCGGTCTCTCCCGCTCCGACCCTCTCCGCAGTGACTCTCCTTCCGTTTTGCGGAGGTGGCGAGCGAGTCCCTGCTCGCCCGGCCGCGCGGGAGGCGGCGTGTGCTGCTGCGTGACGCCGTCGTGGGGAGGACACTGGGCGCGTGTGGCTTCCCAGGCGGGCAGCCCCTCCGCGGCTCAGCACCTAAGCGAGGCAGGCGTGGGGGGGTCACTTCGGGGTGCAAATCAAATATGGCGTGTTCACCACCACAGGTAAATTTCTCAGAATATTTTACACGCAACTGTTTTTAAGTCTCAAGGCGATATAACGACCTGGTACACCCTCTCTATCAACCGAGTCCAGAGCTTCCCAGAAGGAACCCAAGGTCTTCGGGGTTCGTTAGCTCTGGAAGCTTCTGGTTCCAGGATGCTACTCTCTGTCGGGCAGTTCTCGCACTTATTTAGCTGAAATTTGTCTCTGCCCACTGGATACAGCTCTTTGTCCAGCGGTGTGAAGATTTAAAATAGGCCCAATTTTCTTCTATTGGAAACAACTGCTGAATCATATTTGTAGGAGGCCATGGACTGGAACTGGGTCCGGCCCTGGGCCAAACAGGGCAAAACCAGCGTAACGTGGAGTTCAGTCGCAGTAAGGAGGCTTTAGCTGGTGGCAGGAGGCCCCGTGGCCAGCACCGTGGCCATCCCCCATGCCTGCCCGATCGCCTGACCTGTGGCCGACTAAGTTGTTTTTTGTGCCTCGCCTCCACTTTTCTGTAGAAGCTGCCTGCCCACTCTGTTGGTTGGCATTCTCACAACTTGCTAGTTCTGGGACTTCCGTATGTGAATTCTTTGTTTTGTTTTTTCTGCTCAGATAAATTCTACTAGAATAGTTGTTCCAAAGAATTTTCTTGCTGAGCACGGTGGCTCACGCCTGTCATCCCAGCACCTGGGAGGCAGAGGCAGGAGGATTGCTGAGTTCGAGGCTTGCCTGGGCTACATAGTGAGCTCAGGGCCAGCCTGAACTACAAAGCGAGAGACCCTGTCTCAAAAACAAAAACAAAAACAAAAACAAAAAATGCTTTAGAATTAGAGGAGTAGCTGTATGAAAAAGGTAGATGCCAAATAACTCAATTATGAAAATGATCTCCTCTAAGCAAAGTGCTCCTTTTCATTAAATTCCATTTTTGTGATGAATGTGGTGTGTTTCTAATCAACCACTCATATGCATATCCTTCCTATATCCTTTTTATCATCTATATTAATACTTACATAATTATATAGATCTATAATTTATACCCCTTTTAGCTTTATCAATAAAATTGATAAAATTATATATATTCAAGTCATGTAGCATGAGTGCTATGTAAGTACACATAGTGAAATGTTTAGCATGATCAAGCTAATCAATATAACCATCTCTTCATATATGAACCATTCTGTTCCTGTATGTGAAAAGAATGCTTAAGGTCTGCCCTTTAAGCAGATTTAGAGTATTCAATATATTATTAGTAACTGTGGTTCATCACCTGCACGAGATCCCTAGAACTTACAAAACGGCAAATCTGTAACCACCCACATGTCATTCCCCACCCCTCAATCTTCGGTAACCACCTTTCTACTTTCTGTTTCTGTGAGCTGACTTTTTTTAGATTGTGGAAGTAAAACAGATTGTCTCTGGTCATTTTTTCCTTTTCTAGCTTTTCTACGGTGTAAGTAGTGGTATCTTGTTGTGGCTTTAAGTTGCATTTCTCTGCCGAATAAAGATACTGAGCATTTTTTCATGTTATTTTTGGTCTGTATATTTTTTGGGGGGAAGTACCTGTTCTTTCCATTTTTAGGATACGTTATCCTGTATTATTTGTCTCATTGAGTAGTAAGAATTCTTTATATGTCTTAGATACAAGGGCTGATTGCAAAATACTATGTATGTTTACATTTTTTAAATTATTGCGGTAAGACACATTGCTGTTAACACCCCTCAGAATATTCTCCCCTGCTTTGAACACATCTCATCATTCTTGTCACTTTCTGGAGGAGTTCTAGAAGCTCTCTTTTTGGAGTGTCTTTATGAGGCACGATTAAAATACATTGAATGCTGCCAAGCACCATCCAATGGGAAGACGGGGCAGTAAACACATCGCGTTGTGTGCTCGTCCACCTTATTCCCTAGCTATGGCTCTGTGCTACTTCTGACTCTTCCTCAAAGTCAAAATGACCTCGAAAGATAAACATTCTGACTCAAATCAGACACCGACGTGTTCACGACAGGGCCACTAAAGACACTCGTGAAAGAGGACTTCTAGGACCACTTCACAAAGTGGCAAGAACAAGTCAGTGTGTTTGAAGTGAGGGCAAGTGATTTGAAGAGCATTAATTACAATGTTTCTTTTACTGTAATACACTTTTAAATTTAAACATTCACCATATTTTTATTATACTTCAGAGGGGCACTTTGTCATAATCATTTATTACAAACATTGTTCTGGTTATAGCTTAATTTTTTACTTTCTCCCATCCAGAACAATGCATTTTAAAGCTCATATTTTTAAAAATCTTACTCCATTGTAAAATCTTACTCCATTTATTTCCAGTTCTTCTCCATCACAGCTCTGTTGAAGTATGCTTGACAATAATAAACACATATATTTGGAGGATAAAATATGAGTTTTAACATATGCACACTGTTGAAGCCATCTTCATAGTCAAGAAAACAAACATGTATATCAGCCCCCAAAAAGAGCTGTTTATTTTTACACTCAAACGTTTTAAATTTTGATGAAATCTAATTTATCAAATTTTTCTTTTTTCTGACACTTACGTTCTTTTTAGAAAAACTCGAAAATATTTGTTCAAGAAAGTAAAATTTGTCTATGTTTTCTTCTACATTTTTTTTTTATTTTGAGGCTGTACATTTAGGCCCAAGAATCATCTTAAATTAATTTCTGTGATTAAAAAGGATCCAAGATTCCTTTTCTCCTTTATGTATATCCAATACTTTAAACTCCTTTGTTAAAAATGCTACCTATCTATGCATTTAATTTGTAACTTTCAGAATTGATTATATGTGTCAACTTATATGTCATTGATTTACATAGTTAGCCTTGCTTACTTCAGCAGCACCTTGCTTTAATTATTATAGCTTTATAGTGAGTCCTGAAATCAAGCAATATATAACTTCCAGCTTCTTTTCAAAATTACTTTAGCTCCTCTATGTTCTTTCATTTGCATGTAAATGATAGGACTGGGACTAAGGGTGTGGCTCAGGGGTAGAGCACTTGCCTAGCAAGAAGGACCTTGGATTTTATCTCCAATACTACAGAAAAAGAAAAAAAAAATGGAGTTACCCTGACTAATTTCTAAAAGAAAAAAATAGCTAATTGAAATTTTGTTTGAACTTATATTGACTTTATAGATAACTTTGGGGACAATTGACTATCTTATGATATTCGATATACACAGTATATCTCTTATTTATCCATCCTTTTTTTTTGACACAGGGTCTCACTTTGTCATTCAGGCTGGCCTTGAGCTCACTGTGTAGCCCAGGTAGCCTCGAGCTCACAGCAGGCCGGAGGCAGCCTCTCCCTCCCAAGTGCCAAGACTGCAGGCGTGAGCCACCACGCCTGGCATTGTGGTGTGTGGTTCCAGGGATCAAACTCAGGGCCTTGTGCTTGCAAGGCAGATGCCGGAACAACTGAGCTAAATCCCTGGCCCTATCCGTCATTTATTTTAATATTTTTCTTAATAATGGTTTGTGGATTTCAGTGAAGAGATCTTGGATAACTTTCATTAAATTTATTTATTTACTTTATTATTATTATTTTTATAGTACTGGGGATCAAACTCAGGGCCTTGTGCTTGCAAAGTACGTGTGGTGCCACTAGGTAAATTCCTGGTCCTCATTAACTTCATTCTTATTGCATGGTTTAGATGTTATTTAAATGCTATTGTTTTAAAACTATTTACTACTCACCGATTATTTGCCACAAGTATATACAAAATAGTTGATTTTTGTGCATTAACCTTGTACCCTGTGACCTTGTTAAATTCACTTAAATTAACTAAATTCTGCTAAACTTTTTCAGGTCTGTGAGAATTTTTTTAGCGAGGGTGATCGTATCATGTGCACATACAAATTGTTTTACTTCTTTTCTAATCTATATCCTCTTTATTCCTGCTTTTTGCCTTTCCCAACAGCTAGGACCATTTATCCAAATAGAAAGGAAATGGTAAAAGTGGACATTCTTGCTTCATTACTCTCTGGGAGAAATTGCTGAGTAGTTTACCACTGTCTTGCTCACTGCAGGATTGTCACTGGTGCCCTTTGTGAGGAGGTTCTGCCAATCGGCTTAGTCTTTTTTAAAATCACTAGTGGATGTTGATTTTTGGAAAAATCATACGACTCTTCTCCTTTACTTCATAATATACTGAATTATACTGATTGATGGCTTAAATGTGAGACGAGCCTTACATCTTAGAAAAATACCCACTTTCTTGGAACGCATTACTGTTGTGCAGATTGCTGGAGGAGCTTTCTTAATGTTTTGCTGTCGCTCACGGGGCTCTGCAGCGCCCTCCCTGATCTTTCTCCAGATCTTGGTATCAGAGTTACGCTGGCTTCAGTACGCAGGGGAGGAAACGTTCCTTCTCTTCACTAAAGTGATAAGAGTTGGTACTAGCTAAATAACATGTTATCCATTAAAAATCTGCCACAAAACCGAAAACGCTTCAGGGTGGGGCAGTATCCTGAGTTGATGAAATTATGAATAGACCAAATATCAAAAAAAAAATTTAGGCAGTTATCAGATGACCTTCCCAATGGGTTTTGATATTTCTTGGACTGAATTTTATCCAATGTATAAGGCAAAAAACTACAGTATGTCAGCTCTTCCAGAAAATAGAAAAACATAGAAACCTTTTCATTCATGGCTATAAGCAGATATAAATATATCAAAGTTATTGGCTTAAAAATTCATAGTAAGAAATGTACTGATCTTACCCTTGCAAATCAATTTCACTTCAATTTCCATGAAGCTTGGTTCCAAGTTGTTTGCCACAGTCCCTTTTGCAGATGCCTGTGCCTTGATCTAGGGGCACAAGAGGGCCTCACAGCCCGTAGAAGAGGATAGCGGTGTGTTAGAGCTGGGTACAGGGCCCACATCTCACTGCCCTCCCCGCAAAAAAACAGCCAAAAAACCCCAACCAATCGACCAACCAACAAACAGAAACACCAAGTGTTGCCGATCACGTGCAGAAACTGGAACGCTAATGAACTGTCGGCGGGAATGTAAAAGGGTTCGGTTACTATGGAAAACAACACAGAGATTACTCAAAAAATTAAAAGTAGAATTACCATATGACTGGATAATCTCATTTCTGGGCATACAGCCCAAAGGATTAAAAGCAGAGACTCAACAATAGACATCTAGGCCCACGTTTAGAGCAGCATTATTCACACACCCAAGGTGGAGGCGGCTCAAGGGTTCAGTGACGCATGATGGACAAGCAAAATGTGGCGAGACAGACAACGGAAGATTATGCAGCCCTGAAAAGGAAGGCTATTTGCGCAAAGCTACACTGTGGGGGAGCCCAGTCACAAAGGAGCAAACACTGACCCCTCTCATGGGAGGTACTTGAGTATTCAAACTTAACCTGACACTCAGACGCAAGCTCTCTAGGCTCTGCTTCATGCTGTAGAGTTCCTGGAGTTGGGTCCTCGCTCCTTATAAACCACACTTTTAAAAAAATCATGATAAAATATATGTAACATAAAATTTATCTTTGTGGCCATTTTAACTGTACAGCTCAGCATGCAAACCATCAGCCCCATCCACCCAGAGCCTGAAACTCTGCCTGAAGCTCTCTGCACACCTTCTGCCTCAGCCCTGGCGACCCCCTTTCTACTTCCCAGCTCTGTGACCATAAAAGTAAAGAATTATTTCTGGCCACATAGTCTTAATGTCACTGCCTTAGAAATAATTTTAAAAATCAGAACATGTATGTCCTATATTTTATTCTTTTTCAAGGTTGCTCTAACTATTCAGAGTCCCTTCCAGTTCTATATGAATTTTAAAATGAAATTGTCTGTTTTGAAGAAAAACCACTTGCAATTTGGATAGGGATTCTATTTCCTCTATAGACTATATGGAAAGTTTTGTCATCTTAATAATATCGAGTCTACTTATCCAGGGATAGGGATAGCTTCTGACAGATTTGGTCTTTCTTAATTTCTTTCAGCAATATTTTATAATTTTTGTGGTTGTGCTATGGTGTCATGTACTTCAAAGTAAAGTTTATTTGTATTTTAGTCTTTTGATACTATTATAAATTGCATGATTTCTTAACTTTATTTCTAGATTGTTCATTGCTTAATACAAAAACTGATCTCTGTATGGTGTTCTTGCGCTCTGCTCCTCGCTGAACGTGCTTCCTGCACCATTCCTTTTTATAGGTGCTCAGGGGTACACTTCAGAAGTTCACATTGCTTCCTAGTTTGCTGAGCGTCATTATAATGAAAGCCTGTTGGAATCTGCTGAATGATTTTGCTGGATCTAGTGAGATAACCAGGTGGTTTATCTTTTGTGATTTGTGTGATGTATTCTATTCACTTTTCCTATGGTTTTCATTCTAGGCACAAATCATACTTCATCGTGTCTAATCCAGTTTATATGTTGGTGGATTTGGTCTGCTAGTATTTTGTGGAGGAGTATTTGCATCTGTACTCCTAAGACGTATTTGTGCGTAGTTTCCTTGTGAAATATTTATGTGATTTGGTTTTGCTGTAATATTGGATCCACAGAGTGATGCAGGAAGTGTTGTTTTATATTTTTTGGAAGTATTTTTGTAAAAGTGATGTTTATTCTTCTTTCGTAGTTGGCAGAATTCACCTGAAAAGATTTTGGCCTTTTATTTGATTACTACTTCAGTCTCTGTCATGGTTTAAATAGGAAGCATCTCCCAAAGACTCCTGTACTGTAAGAAAGCTGAATCTCTTCTCTATTTTTCTAACTAAAGATTTCTCATTTTTATTAATTTGTTCAAGGAATTTTTGGTTTTATTTATTTTCTCTGTGGTTTTTGTAATTCTCCATATTCTTAATTCTTTCATTTTTATTATGTCCTTTGTGCTGATACTGAATTCAGTTTGCTCTGTTTCTCTTAGTTTCTTAAGGTTACACTTGAGATATTTCTTCTTTTTTATGTATAGGCACTTATAATTATCAGTTTCCCACTAAGTATGGATTTCTCCCCAGAATTTCATGTCCTTTATACTTTATTGTTTTAATTTTTATTTACTGCAAATAATTTCCTAATTTCCTTTTCAACCCATGGGTCATTTAGGAGTATATCATTTAATTTTCATATATTTGTGAATTTCCAAGTTTCCTTTTTTTTTTTTTTTTGAGACAGGGTCTCACTTTGTAGTTCAGGCTGGCCCTGAGCTCACTATGTAGCCCAGGCAAACCTCAAACTCAGCATCCTCCTGTCTCTGTCTCCTGAGTGCTAGGATTACAGGCGTGAGCCACCAAGCCTGGCACTGTGGTGTGTGGTATTGATTGCTGGTGGGCGTGAGTCACCACGCCCAGCATTGTATGTGGTTACCGGGGATTGAACTCAGGACCATTGCGCTTGCCAGGCAGGCGTCGGAACCACTGAGCCAAATCTCTGGCCTTCCAAATTTCCTTTTGATTATGATTTCTTATTTCATTGCATAATATAGAGAGGATATACTTTATTTTAATATGTTTAATTTATAGAGATTTGTTTTATGGCATGGTATATTATTTATCTGGATATATTGGTGTGCACTGATAACAATGTGTATTTTATTGCGATTGGGTGGAGTACTCTGTAGATATCTGCAAGATCCAGCATATAGTGTAGGTGAGGCCTTTGTTTCCTCATTGACCTTCTGTCTATTTGTTTTCTCATTATTTAAAGTGGGCTAGGGCTGAGGGTGGGCCTCAGGGGTAGAACACTTGTTGAGCGTCTGCAGGGCCTTCCCAGCACAGCAAGACAATAAACAAAGCACATAAAATAGGCTACTGTAGCTGTAGGAATTTCTATTTCTTCCTTTCATTCTTTCAGTTGTGCTTCATGTGTTTTGGGTCTCTGTTAGGTTCATAGATACTTGTAATTGTCTTTTTTGATACCCAGATCTTCTTATCTGTATTACATTTCTTTTTGTTTCATAGCAATTTCATCTTCAGTCTATTTTGTCTGGAAATAGAACAGCCACTCCAGTACTCTTCCGTTACTCTCAGCTCATTGTCCCCGCTCCTGTCTCTGTTGAATGTCCCTGGGTTGTGATAGCTGTTACTGTGCTTTCTAATTTGGCCCCAGGGTCTCTCTTTTAAGAGGGTGGAGCAGGGACGCGGTTGGGACGTGTCGACCAGGTGTTACACAGAGATGCTGTGAAACCAGAACACAGGGAACAGGAGCTGTCTCTTGCTCACAAGTCCCAGAGAGCTTAGAAATGCGAACAGGGGGCTGGTGGGAAGTTCAAAGTCTCCAGGGAGCTCAGACAGTAGGGAGAGAGCAAAGTTTGGAGAGAGAGGCCTGCGGACTGGGGGACTAGCTTTTATGAAGACCCAAAGCAGCTTCCCTATGGGAGTTGTGGAGGGGCTAGTTTAAAGAAGACACACACTCAAAAGAAGACCTTGTTTACATAATTTGTATATTAATTTAGATTTTATCATGGCCAGCAGCTATAGAGTGTGTTGGGTTCTGAGTCTATAGGATAAGGAACAGCTGGGTGATCCCATAAAAAAATTACATGAACAAAAATGTTTTAACTAGGCCCAAAGTGATGGGTACAACTGGATCTCAAGTAAGATGACAGGCCCCAAAATGGGTGGCAAGGCAGCAGGACAAATCCGTGACAGCCGACCTTATTTTGTCTGTCACCTTTAGCAGCGATTGAAGAGGTCTTGTGCCTCATGATTCTACATGAATTGCCTTTCTCATTACACTGTGGACCTGGTGAAAGCAAGGGCATGATCTTCTCTACCACACCCAGCTGCTTTGGGGGCAATGAGCACATGCTCACCCTGGAATAAATCAAGACCCCAGTTCATACCTGTATCATACACTTTCCCCTTGCTGGGACATAATACCCAACACCCACCACTAAAAGGAGACAACTTAATTTTAGCTCATGGTTTCAGGACATTCATCCATAGTCTGTAGGCTCTAAGGGAGAAACATCACAGCGGAAGGGCTTGGTGGAACAAAGCCACTTAGTTCATGGCAGCCAGGAAGTAGAACAGGGGGACAGTGCCAGAAGGGAAGGGACCGGGGACCATATATAGCACCTGAGGTCATGAGTCTGTAGCCCACCCAGACACCATACAGAGTGCTTTACTAATATGCTTTCTGTTTATTAATCTAATGAAATCAACACATCACAGTTAATGATTGCTATACCTTATGACAGCTACACAAAATGATCTCAATGACAACTTCGGATTTGCTTAAAATTTCTGTCTGTATTCAGACTGTCGAAATGAAGTTAATTAACTTCTCTTTCAAGGTACATTTTATAAGTACTTTATAAAACTAGGTATAGACTGCATTAGTTATGTCCAATGTATATTTTTAATTTCTCTCATTCATGGCCTCATATCTTAAAACCCCTGTTGATTTCATGAGGTCATTTTCCTCCTTTAATACTAGAAAAAATAATCCCAGGCAATTCTAAAGAATTTCATTCCCTAAAGTGGAGAAACCATAAAGATCTGAAAGAAAAATGAACTATCATCAGCTATAGAGGGTGAGGAACTCGTGAAAGTCTGGGTTGTAAATTAGCCTCTTGGGCATATGAAACTGTTCTTTATGCTATCATTTAATACACATAGAGCAAAATGACTACAGTAACCAAACCAAACCTGAGTTCCATATAAGAAACCTTTCCAGCTTTCCCCTGACGTTCCCATTCGAGGACCATTTTTCTCTCATGGCACTACCGTCACAGCGTTGAAATCTGTGAAATAATTCTTCCCCTTATTAGTGCCACGGTCCGCTGGGCTCGCTGGGGTGTGGCCCCGTGACTCACGCTGGTGACTCACTCGCTCTCTCCAGGAACTGAGCGGACCCTTCCGCGCACCCGGCCCAACACCAGATGTCAAAAAGGCAGTGTTTATTCAGGGGAGGAACCATGTCGTTGAGTGTTTAACTCCTAGAAACCAGGTTGAACTTTTGAATCACGTGGATTTACTTTAAATTATCATGTTTCTTCTTCATAGTTAGGGTGATTTCCTAGAGATTTGGATTTTTGGTGAGAAGACAACATGGATGCTGTGGGTGTCAAGAGTCTCCTATGGTTCACTCGGGAAACTAAGAATGAAGGCGCTGATCATTTCCGTCTCAGACCAGAGCCTCGAACCTTGACAGGATTCTCCGTGGGTAGATAACATGGAGGCGGCCGCTCCTGAGACCAGGAGTAGCCTCTGCGTGTGGAAGGGTGCTGAAAAGCAGGGCTGTGCGGCAGCAGATGGCTTGGAAGTGTTTCATTCCAGGCACATGTGCCCCAAAGTGTTCATCATTTAAAAGGGAGAGGGAAGGTGGCCCTGTCTTGCAGCTAGAAATGTCTCAGGGACTTGCCACACACTGGTCCTAAACCACACGAGCATGACAGGAGCGCTGGCGAGCTGGCTTGGTTGCTTTTAGTTGTTTACATCATTGTCTTAGTCACATTTTCGTCCCTGAGACACATACTGACCCTCAAGTTAAAAGAGCAAAGGTTCATTTTTCGATCGCAGTCTGGGGATCGCAGTCCATACGGTGGTTGGCTGCCTCCAAGGCAGGGTGACACAGTCC
>PVIC010007197.1:0-51579 GCA_004025085.1 Thryonomys swinderianus | reverse complement strand
TCCAAGGTTGGCATGGTACCACTTGAGCTAAGTTCCCAGCCCCCATTTTTTTTCCATTCTCTTTTATTTTCCTTTTCCCTTCTTTTCCTTTCTTCTCCCTTGCTTGTTCTCATTCCTATTTAATATTTTCTTCCTCCTTCCTGATATCTATCATCCAGTTTGGTCCTTACTTATGCTTTGGTTCTTCACATAAGAGAAACAATGAGATATTTAAAGATATGTGTCTGATTTATTTCATTATTTCACTTAAAAATATGGTCTTATGTGCTCGCTTCGGCAGCACATATACTAAAAATATGGTCTCATAGTACATTCATTTTTCTAAAAATGTCTCAAGTTTATCCTTCTTTATGGCAGACATTCTCCACTGTATATAAAAACCACATTTTCTTTACCCAATCATCCACTGATGAGCATCTAGAGTGTTTCTAAGATTTGGCTATTATAAACTGGACCATTATAAACATGGGTGTGCATATACTACTGTTGTATGATGCTTTTACCTCTTTCAGAAAGATATCAAGAAGGGGAATAGCTGGGTCAAATAGAACTTCTAGTCTGAATTTGTTGAGGAATCTCCATATTGATTGAACCAATTTACAATTCCACCAAGAGTAGAGAAGAACTCCTTTTTCACATAGCCTTACCAGCATCTCTTATTGGTTGATTTCTTGATGATAGCCATTCTTTCTGGAGTGACATGGAATCTCAGTATTGTTTCAATTTGCATTTCTCAAATGACCAGTGATAAAGAACATTTTTCATATATTTATTTGCTTTTGTTATATCTTCACCTAAGAAATGTCTACTCATTTCAGATGTCAATTTTTGGATTAGGTACTTAAATTTGGGGGATCTCATTTCTTTGAGTTCTTTATATATTCTACATATTAGTACTTTGTCTGAGGAATAGCTGGTAAAAATGTTTTACCCATTCCATGGGTTGCTTCTTCACTCTACTGGTAGTTTTTTTTTTTTTGCTATGCGAAAGCTTTTTAATGTGATGAGATTTCAGTTGTGGATTCTTTATAACATTTCCTGTATGACTGGGAGTTTTCTTCATAAAGTTTTTGCCTACATCTATGTTTTCAAGAGTTTTACCTATTTATCTTTCAGCAGATTGTTTGTTTTAATATTTAGATCTTTGATCCATTCTGACTTGAATTTAGTTCATCGCGTGAGATATGGATCCAGGTTTAATCTTGTGCATGTGGAAAGCCAGTTCCTCTGGCACCATTTATTAATGACAGAGGCTATCTCTTTTCCATTGAAAGTCTTTGGTCCTTTTGCAAAGACAAGGTAGCTAAGTGTGCTTGGAGTTGTCTCAACATCCACTACTCTATTCCACTGATCCTTGGGTCTGACATGTTTTGAACCAGATTTATGCTTTTTTTTTTTTTAAATCACAGTAGTGTTGTAAATTTGACCTCAGATCTAGGGCTGTGATGCTTCCTGCTTTGCCCTTTCTGCCCAGAACTACTTCTGCTATTCTAGGTCTCTTCTGGTTCTATATGAATTTCAGTATGTTTTCTCTAGTTCAGTGAGATATGCATTTGGTATTTTGATTAGGATTGCAGTAAATTTGTGTAACAGTTTTAGAAGTGTGGCCATTTTCACTATATTGGTTTGGCCCATCAAAGAACAGGATATCTCAATTTTGTGAAATCCTCTTCAATCTCAGTTTTCAAAGTACTATAGTTTTAGTGCATAGGTCTTTCACTTCCTTTGTTACATTGATTTGTAAATATTTCATTTTTCTTAATGCTAATGGGAAAGGTATAAACTTTCTCTGTCAGTCAGTTTGTTATTTGTGTACAGAAATGCTACTGATATTTAAGTGCTGACTTTGTATCCTGCTATGCTGCCAAATATTGTTATTATTCTAGGAGTCTCGGTGGAGTTTCAGGGCTCTTCTATGTAGAACATTATGTTATCAGCAAATTATGATAAATTAAGTTCTTCATTTTCTATCGATATTTCCTTTCCTTCTTTCTCTTATCTAATTGTGCTAGCTGTTTTCAGAAATAATATCAAATAGCCATGGAGATAGTGAGATTATTGTCTTGTTCCTGATTTTAGAGTGAAAAACTTTAGAGTGATTTTAGAGTGAAAACCATTTTATTTTGACCATTTAGTATGACATGCCAGTTGGTTTGTCATATATGGTCTTTATCGGATTGCAATAAGGACCTTCCTCTTCAAATTCTCTGTAGGATTTTTATCATGAATGGATGTTGGGCTTCATCAAATGCCTTTTCTACATCTACTGAAAGGATCATGTGGTTTCTTCCCTGGATCTGTTAATGTCGTATGATACATTTACTGATTTACATATGTTAAATCTTCCTTGCATCCCTGGGATGAATTCTACTTAGTCATGGTGTATAATCTTTTTTGTTGCAGTTTGTTTGCCAGTATCTTATTGAGTATTTTTGCATCAATGTCCATTAAGGAAACTAACCTAGAGTTTTTTCTTGGGTGGGTCCTTCTCTGATTTTGGTATGAGGACAATGCTTACTTCCAGGAATGATTCCAAGAGTACTGCTCCTTTTTCAATTTCATTAAAGAGTTTGTGGAGTAGTTGCATTAGGTCTTCTCTAAAGTTCTTGTAGAATTCAGCAATAAATCCATTAGAATCCAGGTTTTTCTTTCTGGGAGATTTTTAATTACTTCATTTCATTGACTGATACTGGGTTATTTAGAATTTTTACATGTTCTTGGTCTAGCTTTGGTAATTCATATGTACCTAGGAATCTGTTCATTTCTTTGAGTCTTCTATCTTAGTAAGACTACAATTCTTGAAGTCAGTATTTATGATCTGCTCTGTGTCTGTTGTGAATTTGTCCTTTCCTTCTCAATTGCATGGATTTGGGTCTCTTCTTTCCTTTTTTTGATGAAGGCTAGGGGCTTATCAATTTTATTTAATCTTTCAAAGGACTAACTCTTTGATTCTTTGTATTGTTTACTTAGTCTTAATTGCATTAATTTCTTTATCATTTCTTCTTGCCTGTGCTTTTACCATAGCATTTGCAACAGGAGACAATATTAAACAAGCTAAATGAGTCAAAAGAGTTATTTTTATCCAATAAAACTAATTTACTATATACTCAATGCTTTGGAAAATATCATTGTATCAAGAAAAACATAATTAGTAGATACCCTGAGTCATCTCTACATACCTGTGTAAGATTTGCAGCCTGTTTTAAAATTCTTTTTTTCAACTGCTCTGCTCTCTTTGCATGAAAAGAATTGCTTTGACTCTGAATGACAAATATAATTTCTTTCAAGCCTAGAACAAAAAAAAGTTTTCACATGTTTATTTCATTAACAATGACTGAAATAAATTTGAAAACAAATGAAAAACAAATACAAGTGAAGCAGTAAACTCTTGAGAAAGAAATCTATTTATATCTAATTCTAGTGAGAAAATCTGACTTTTTAAACTTATTTCCAAAACTTCCTTCCTAGAAGTTACCAAATAAATAAGCTCACTGTACTAGACCACATCTGTGGTAACAAATTGCGAATGTGCTCCTGCATTTGTCAAAAAGCATTTTTAAAACTAAGCGATGTCTGGAAAACTAGCCTCTATTACGGCTATAAGTCCAATGTTTACAAGTACCCTTTTAATAATGCCATCGTAATCCTACACTGTGCTACAACATGTTATGATGTTGTATGTCTCCATAATGCACACACTGAAGTCCTAAACCACAGTATTTCAGAAAGTTACCTTCTTTAGAATTGGTCTTTACAGAGGTCATCAAGTTAAAATGAGGCCAGTGTGATGTGCCTTAATCTAGTATGATTGATAGCCTTTCAAGAGACAAAAATTTAGACATACAGACAGATGCACAGAGGGAAGATCACATGAAAACATATGTAGATCACCATTTACGAACCAAGGTGAGAAGCCTGGATCAGACGTTCCCTCATAGCCCTTCGTGGTCCTCTGAAGGAAACCACCCTGCTTACACCATGACCTCAAATTTCTAGCCTCTAGAACTTTGTCACAGTTTCTATTGATTAAGCTATAGGTTGTGATTCTTTGTTATACAGCCTCCATTAGTCAGCTATCCATTACTGTGATAAAACTCCTAAGATATTCAACTTAAAAAGAAGAAAGGCTTACTTTGGTTCACAGTTTTAGAGGTTTCAATGCACAGTCACTGGACCTGTTGCTGTGGGCCTATGGCACCACAGAACATTATGGCAAGAATGTATGGCAGAGAAGTCTTGTTCACCTCAGGGATCAGGAAAAACAGACAGAAAGTCCCAATATCCCATGTATGAACCCTGCTTCAGTGAACTAACTTTCTTTTACTAGCTCTTACCTTTTAGAAGGTCCACCACCTACAACACTGTCATATGTTGGGGACCGAATCATTAATCCAACTCTAGCAAACCAATATGCTATTTCAAGTATGTTCTGCACCTCCCTGCAGTGACACTTAGCAATGGCTGCCTATGTCCAATGAGTTAACAAGGATTTGCAAACAAGTAACTCAGTAATCATGGCCAGATTTAGAGGCTATCTTCAAAAAACCAACAGCAACAATTCCACAGCAGCAGCCACTAGCCAGAAATGCTGTATAAAAGCTCAATTATAACACTCAGGCAGTATTTGCCAGTCCACTTGTTAACCATGTCAAGGCAACCAACTTTTTACAATGACGAGTAAGGAAGAAGTACTAGTATGTAACGCCTACCTGGCTGGCAAAGACTCCCAGAAATCTTGCCAAGAGAGGTATTTACACAGGCTACACAACAAATGAGAAATTCAGTCTCCCCAGCTTCGAAATTGTAATAAAGAAATAGAAACAACCATGATGACAACATTGTGCCACCAAAGAAGAGTGTAAACAGGAAAGGGATGTCACATAAATTGTGATAACTATATTTATAGCAGATCCATATGGAGTCCTTTCCCCCCACCAAGTGTTTCTCTAACACTTCAATTCAGGGATGCTAATTAGTTTTTAGCTGTATTTCATTATATTTTGTTGTTCTTACATTATTAGTTATGTAGTTCCATTTTTTACTTACTCACTAAATATTCACACAACAGACAGATACACAGTGAGCCGTCTAGATCCTAAAAATAATTCAACATGCTCTTTGGTTAAAGCGCAATAAAAATATAAAAGAGAATGCTTAATAACCTATTGAATGTGACCTAATTTCTTTTCTTTAGGATTTTATATAAATAGGAATATTCCATATATCCACCTCTATTTTTTACTCAGCATTTTGACCTTCTATACATTGAGGGAATACATATCTTCATATAAAAGGTGTCATATTTCAACTGATATGTTAACTTTATAACATCTGAAATATTAATATAAACTGAAATATCAAGGGAGGAGTTATAAAATTTATTTTTGTTAAGAATGGAATAAATAGGGGCCAGAGGGTTAGCTCAGTGGTTCCGGCGCCTGCCTCGCAAGCACAAGGTCCTGAGTTCAATCCCTGGTAACCACATAGAATGCTGGGCGTGGAGACTCATGCCTACCAACAATCAACACCGCATACCACAATGCAGGACGTGGTGGCTCATGCCTGTCATCCCAGCACTCGGGAGGCAGAGACAGGAGGATTGCTGAGTTTGCGGCAGCTTGCCTGGGCTCCATAGTGAGCTCAGGGCCAGCCTGAACTACAAAGCAAGACCCTGTCTCAAAAAAAAAAAAAAAAAAAAAAGAATGGAGTAAATAATTATTAGGGGATACATTTTTCAAAATGTAGTAAAGTTGAAAATGCATATTCTCAATGATCCAGAAATTTCACTTTTATAGTCACCCTTGAGAAACCCTTACATGTGTACAAAGACATAGGTGTTCATAGTGGCATTGTGTTAAGGAAAAAAAATGAAAGTAAATCAACTATATACCAAGGAGATATATGAATTAGAATACTATGCAGCAATAAAAATTATCGAGTACTACATGTATCAATTAACCGCATACAAAAATTAACAGAGATTCAACATGGCTGACTAGAGGAAGAGTCACATCACAGATAACTCAGAAAAGATTCACCACATAAACAGGTATTGTGAGATGGGAAGAAGTAGTCATATCTTGAAACTGAAAATTAATCTAAAAGACCATACAAGTAGATAAAACAAAGTATCTGTTGAAAAGGTGAAGTGGCACCAACAGTGCTGATCCCACCTCCCCACCCCTACTCTCCCCAGGGAGCAGCCATTGTGAGAGGTCCCAAACAGCCTGCGGGAATGAACTAGGACTGGAGGCCAGACTCCTGGAACAGACTCTGAACAGTCTACTAGTAGAACAGTCAATGAGAAATCCTGAACCAACCAAGACCTCTGTCACGCTACAGGAGAAAGAAGTCCCTAAGTCCAGGAACTATGTCAGACACTGTGGGTTGAAAAGGGGAAGCTTTGAAACAGAGTCAGCTAAAGATTTGAGTAACAGAAAAGACAGGACAAGGTGTGGCAGAGACTTCCTGGCAACAAACTAGTAGGAAAATATCTAAGGGTAAACACACAACTGCCCAGCCAAAAGTAAACAGGAGGAATAGGGCAGTGACAGAAGGTAAAGGAGAGCTCACTGTAAGAAAAATTATTTCACATCCTCTTCCTCTCAGATTAATTGGGGTGCAATCACAGGTCAGAAACAAAAGGCTTCGCTAAACCTTGCCCACCGCACCGCCTGTGTTAAGGAGGCTGGATCAAAGAAACCGATACCCTTCTCCACAAGCTATGGAACAGCCTACAGACAGAAAGGGAATCTGGTGAAGCTGCCTGCACAGAAACCGGGACTCAGGCAAGAAGGGAAGAGTGTGGACACTCAGGCTTTCTGGCGCAGTGGTCACAAGGGAACCGCACTTAAATTCTTTTGTTGGAGTGTTTGATCTGGGTTCTGGTCAAATTTTGTCCTAAGGGAAAAAAAAGGAAAGGAAAGAAACTTTTCTGTTTCTTTTCTTTCCTTTTTTTTTTTTTTTAACCTCTGATGTAGTTATTTTCCACCTCTTCTCCCTAATCCTTTTCTTCAGTTGTTTTCTGTATATTATTATATTTACCTAATAAAATTTTTAATAAAATATTATTTTTATTTATTATTCTCTCATTTTTAAATTCTTTCCAGTTGCTTTCCTGTCTTTTGATCTCAGTCATTCTTATCTTCTCTTGTACTAACTTTCTGTCTTGCCTATTCTATTCCTTTTGTTCTTCCTTCTTTTATTTATCTCCTTGTCTTCCCTTGTCTCTCCTCCACCTTTCAAGTATACAATTTTATCAACAGGTACTGACAACCTCAACACAAGTTTTCAAAGGACAGGAGTGCCTATAGGGAAGTATTTCAAGCAACAACAAACAACTCCCAACCCAGATTAATGTATCCTACAAAACTTTCTTTCAAAATAGACGGAGATAAGGACATTCCAACAAAAATAACTTAAAAGATACATGAACACCAAACTAGTACTCCTATATATATTAAAAACTGAAGTACTGACAGGCAAAGTACAGAAGGAATAAATACATCAACCAAAGCAAACAGAAAAACAAAAGAGGGATGTTAAAGGAATTATCAATAAAACACGATGACCAGAATAAATCTGTAACTTTCACTAATAACTTTCAGAGTTCATGGCCTGAACTCTACAATTAAAAGACAGTGATTGATAGTCTGATCCCAAACCAGAAAAAAAGACTCAACTGAAAAAGAAAAGTATAGACCAATCTCCTTAAAAACATAGATCCAGCAGATCATAAGAAGGATTGTATGTCATGACCAAGTAGGTTTTATCCCAGGGTTGCATGGATGGTTCAACAAATCAGTAAATGCAGTATAGGGCTTAAACAGAAGCAAAGACAAAAATATTCATATCAAATGAATGCAGAAAAACCCAACACCTATTGATGATTTTTTAAAAGTCTGAAAAAAATATGTATAGAAGAACTTTTCCTCAATCTGAAAAAGCCATGTACAAGAAACCAATGGCCAACATCATTACTGGGAAAAAAAACCTTAAGTCTTCCCTCTAAAATAAGGAACAAAACAAAACTGCCAAGCGTAGTGGCTCATGCCTATAATCCCAGCACTCAGGAGACAGAGGCAGGAGGACTGCTGAATGCCAGGCTTGCCCGGGCTACATAGTGAGCTCAGGGCCAACCTGAACTACCAAGTGAGACCATGTCTCAAAAAAAAAAAAAAAAAAAAAAAAGAATTAGGCTGTCCACATCACCACTCTTCAATATAGCAACCTAAACATTAGCCAGAGCAGTTGGCCAGGAGAAAGAAATAAGAGAAATACATATAGGAAAGGAAGAAATCAAATTCCATTATTTGCATGATCGTCTACATAGAAGACAGAAAAGATTCCTAGAATTAATAACCAAGTTTGGCAATGTAACAGGATATAAAATCAATACTAAAAAGCAGTAGCATTCCTATATACCATAATGAACTCACTGGGAAAGAAATTAAGAAAACAATACCATTCATAATAGTATCAAGAAAAATTAAAAACTTAGGAATTGCCCTAATTTAAAAAAAAAAAGGCCTCCGCTGAAGGAAAAAAGGAATTTGCAAAACCTTTTACTCCTATAAAGCTCTAGTTTGCTTCCAGATATTCTCTTAATTTATCTCCTTTTCCCTCACTTAGCTTTGTAAACTTTGTTACATTTACAGCTCCACAGCTTTTGTTACATTTGAGGGCTGGTGGCTTGGAATACTT
Source organism: Thryonomys swinderianus (assembly GCA_004025085.1). Lineage (NCBI taxonomy): Eukaryota > Metazoa > Chordata > Mammalia > Rodentia > Thryonomyidae > Thryonomys > Thryonomys swinderianus. The sequence continues at coordinate 42,876 of PVIC010007197.1, read as the reverse complement.
TTCACTCTCCAGAAGTTCCTTTGCTTTAAAAGAGTTAGTTATACTTGCTTCTTCACTATAGGTAGAAATCTGTGCACTGCTCTAATCAATGGATCTTATAGTGTGTGCACTGTACTAGCCAAAGAGGTTTGTAACCAATAGAATTGCTGGACTCAACCAATGAGATGATACTATGTGTAACTCTGCCCCTTAAATTCAGGTGTCCTATAACAAGGATATAAACAGCCTGACTTCAATAGAGCTAGCACCAGCCTCTTTGTGGAGAAGTCCCAGGCTGGTCTGCCAGTGTTATAATAAAGCTGCACACTCTTGAGTGTGTTTTCCATTCTCCCAGACTGCTGCACCAAGCTCCCTACTGCATACACTAGCTGGTGTTTCTAATGCCTCGCTACAGTGAAAACTCTAGAACTCTGAGAAAGGAGATGAAAGGGGACAACATAAAAAAAGAAAGATACCCCAGTTTCTGGATAGGTAGAAGCAATATTGTCAAAATAGCCATACTTCCAAAACTGCGGTGTAGATTTAATCAAAATAACCACAGCATTCCTCACATACCTACAGAAAATAATCATAAAGTTTACACAGAAAGACCCAGAGTTACAAAAGCAATCCTGAGCAACAACAGCAAAGCAGGAAGCATCACAATAACTAACTTCAAGTTATATAACAAGGCTATGGTAATTAAACAACAACAACAAAAAGTACAGTTTGACCCAAAAAGACATGTGGATCAATGGAACAGAATAGAGCATGCAGAAATAACTCCAGACACTTTCAATTATTTGATTTTGTGACAAAGGGACAAAAACATCCTGGAGGAAAACTAGTCTCTTTGGCCAATGTTGCTGAGAAAACTGCATATAAATAGCAGAAGACTGAAGCTAGACCTGTATCTCTCACTATGTACCAGACTAAAATAAAAATGGATCAAAGACTGAAAAATTAAAATAGAAACACTTAGTAGAAGATAAGCCTCTTGAAATTATCGGTATAGGCAAGGACTCTGAACAGAACTCCAGTTGCACAAGAAATAACACCAAGAGTTTAAAAATGGAATTACTTTAAATGTCAAATCTTCTACACAGCAAAGGAAACAACCAACAGAATGAAGAAATAATCTACAGAATGGGAAAATTATTTTTCAACCTATACCTCAGACAAAGAAGTAATATACAGAATAGGTAAAGAGCTTTAAAAAAATAAATCCTCTAAAATAATGATCCAAACAAAAATAGGCACCTGAGGAGATTGGATAAAGAAGATGTGGGGTTTTTTAATGGAGTATTATTCTGCCATAAAGAATGACAAGGTTCATTCATTTATGTGCAAATAGATACACCTGGAGGACACACTAATAAGTGAAATAAATAGATCACAGATATGCAAATACCAGAGCTTTTCTTTGATATGAGCACCTATAGATGTAAATGAGCTCTAGAAGGTATGACAATCTTTGTAGAATGGGAAATTTCCAGAGGAAATTTGGTGTGGGAACATAATGAGGGGAAGGAATAAATATGATTCTGAAAGAAAATAAAAGAGATGTATATAGAGGGTGAGGAGGTGTGGGTGGGTAGGGATGTGGGTAAAAAAGAGAATTAACTTGTATCATATACTGGTACAAATTCCCCAATGTTGTATGTGATTGTGAGATGTATATAAAATGTACCAATAAAGAATAAAATTTTTAAAGAAATAGGCACCTGAAATGAATTGATACTACTCTGAAGAAGAAATACAAATGGCCAACACATACCTGAAAAAAATGTTCTTCACTAGCCTTTACAGAAACTCAAAACAGCACAGGTTTCATCTTACTCCGAAAAGAAGGACAGTCATCATGAATTCAAATAATAAATACTGGCATGACTGCATAGTAAAGAAATGCTCTCACACTGCTGGTGGGAATTTAATAAAACTATTACAAAGACTTCTAAAAATAAATAAAAATGGAAATTACATTTAACACATCTATTCCCTTTCTATCTTCCCCAAAGAGTTACAGACATATTATAGAAATAGATACATACCAATGTTTGTAGCAGCACAATTCATAATAGCAGAATCTTGGAAGCAGCCTATATGTCCATCAACAGATAAAGGGGTAAAGAAAATGTATATATAATGCAGCACTACTCATGTATAAAAAAGGATAAATTTAAGACAGTTCTAGGAAAACAGATGCAGCTTGGAAACATAATGTTAAGTAAAATAAGTTTAAGTACATGCAACCTTAAATATCATATGGTTTCTCTCATATGAAAAATCTGAAGTACAAATAAAGAGAAAAATAAAAGACTGACAAAAGGAAGTGGAGGTAGATCTTTTACAAGTGGGAAGGGACCAAGAGACCAAGAGTAGGGAGGTGGGAGGGTAAGGGAAAGGGAAGTAAAAAAGTATTTAAAATGTGTAATGAACATGTACAAACTACCCACTATGAATCTAATCATTATACTACACTTGATCTTAGCCAAAAGGCTGAGAAGCGATGAATCTAATCATTATATGTCACAAACATGAACTAAAAAAATAACAATAATGAAAATAAGTGAAGACAGGCTAGAGATTTAGCTCAGTGGTTCCAGCACCTGCCTTGCAATCACAAGGTCCCTGGTTCGATCCCGGTTAACTACATACAACTATACTGGGCATGGTGACTCATGCCCACCAGCAATCAGTTCCACATACCACAGTGCCGGGCATGGTGGCTCACACCTGTCATTCCAGCACTCAGGAGGCAGAGGCAGGAGGACTGCTGAGTTCAAGGCTTGCCTGGGCTACATAGTGAACTCAGGACCAGTCTGAACTACAAAGCGAGACCCTGTCTCAAAAAAAAAAAAAAAAAAGTAAGTGAAGGGATCTAGAAACAGAGGGAGAGGATAGAAAAGGGTAATGGAATTTTTAAAAATCAAGATATGTTAAGTAAATATACCTACTCCCTAAGATGAATGTATCATGTAATACAAGCCATGTACTAAAAAAACATTTTACAAAAATAAACTAATACTATATACATCAATCTAGATACTGAGGATGAATCTCATACATATAATGCTGATTAAAAACTGCAAAAGAAGAACTATATAGTCTACACAAATATAAGCAGAAATATACATAAAATGAATAGAGTATGAATATGCATATATATCATGTACAAGTACATACAAGGTTAAATGAGGATGAAAAACACAAAATGAGGGTAATAGTTAAAAAATTTCCACTGTGTTAGTTACAATTTATTTCTTTTTTTAGGCCAGCAGTGCCAAATCTATGGCATGTGGGCCAGTGTGCTGTTGGCATCATTGAAAGGTCTATAATGTTCATGATCACTGATCTAGGCACCAAATATGTGGGAATTTACTGTTTCTCTCTGTAGCTTTTCATATGTTCAAATTATTTCATAATAAATTCTTTAAAAGTAGAGATCCATCTTTCAAAAGGTTGATCCTGTGCTCACCACAGTAACCAACACCTGCTACTTCTATCAACTCAGCAAAGCTCCCACTGTGCTTCTCAAGACAACAGTTCTGTACAGGGGAAAGGCCTTGCGAGAACAAAAGCAATTCTTCCTTTTCATGTATCTGAGTCTTGTCTGAGAGAGGTATCCATACTCTGCTTCTTAACACAGCTGCTAGGAAATCATGCATATTATATGCATGTTCAAGCAAACATCTTCTGAGTATCTACTAAGCACAAGGCTCTGGGCTGCAAAGATGAGCAAGGACAGTTGGTAGTGCTGGTGTGTGCGAGCCTAGTTTAGAAGACAGGCCACTGCAACATAAAGAAACAAAGGGAACCCAGAGCCAGGCACAGGGTGGCTCTACAGGAGCCTGGGAGGAAGTGGGCCAGCTCAAGTTGAGCTTTTGGGACAGGGATTTCCAGGGTTTCCTTTACACAGCTGCAGTTCTCCAGAGATTCACACACACACACAGGGAAGCAGCAGTAAAGGCAAGAGTAGGGTTATCTCAAAGCCACAGCCTGCCTTATCTCTGCATGAGTGCCTGGTCTGGCAAGTTTTCTCAGACAAGGATGGGGCAACTGTGGGTCAGAGTTAGGGAGAGAGACAGACTAAGCCTGATCGTGATGGACTGCAGATTAATTGCTTTCAAACCAAGGAAGCACCTCAGGAGCCCAGTGAGGTCCCAGACAGCCAGGCTCCAAAGGGAAAGGATGAGAACACTATATTGTGGGAACAGACCAAGAGAGGAGGTGGAAAGACCTCCCCTGTGAAAGGAACAGTGAATGCTTAGGACTAACAGCCATGTTTAGGACCCTAAAAATAGTAAGTTGTGTCTGGCTAAGGAACAGACTATCTACAGGAAAGTTATCAGGGACAAGGCTAAAGGGGAAAGGAGCACGAGATGATGGTGAATAACAGAAGATTACTACATGCTTCTCAGTCCCAGTGTGCTGCGGACAGGAACCAGGTTAGTACAGTTGGATGCTGAAAACAGCTTACACACTTAAATCCCTGCTGATGTGCACATCAGCACCAAGAAATGGTTTTTGACACACAACTTAAACCCTCCCTCAGCTGAGTGATTCTGGCTAAGTCCAGGTCCCAGAGCTCATCTGGGCAGCCCTCTTCTGTTAATGCCACCAAGCTACCTGACTCAAGCTTCCTCTGCCCAGCCCATGGAGCTAAATGAGACATTTCCACTCTTTCCTTCACATCTTGGTTGCACTTCTCTAAAATCACTGCAATTTGCCTTGAGCAAACACTGCCTCAACTCAAAACAGATCATACCCGTTTCTCCTCCAGGAATGTACAATAAGGGGCCCGCACACTGGTGCCTGACAACAAAAATCAGTACAGCAGGCCAGAGAGGGAGATAAAGAAATGAGTCTAGGATACAGACAACACTCAAGCCAACAGTGGGCTGTAGAGAACATTCAGGAAAGACACAAAGTAACACTGAGGAGCAAAAAAATGATGATTGAAAGAGAAACTATCCCTCTTTGGAGGTAAAATAACGAGTTAAGCCTGGCTTAGCTGCTGAGGGTTCAGAAGGCCCGAGCACTTCACTAAATGTTAATCCTCCTGATCAGCAAGGACTAAAAGAAGGGCCACGCTGGCATTTTCTGATGAGAAATCAACAGATTCTTCTGTAGAAGGTACAGCAGCCTTCTGGTCTAAAGCTCTGGGAAAAATATGCTTACAGATAACCACATAAAAAAGTAACCCCACTTCCATCTTCCTCAGTGAGTTACTGGACAGTAGTAAATCTGTCAATCAAGCAAGGGGTGAAAGAGAAAGAATCTGATCTGTACGTGGAAACTACGGCCCAGCCCTGGTCACTGTGACCCACAGCTGCGGGACTCTGACTTTACTGCTGACACTGCAGTGTCACTGCATCAGCCCGTAACAGCCTCCTGATCCTGTAGATGCAAAGACCAAGACAAAAAAGCCTCTGGATCTTTTTCAGATGAACTGATATCAGATTAGGCACCATTATGATTTCCCACTTGCAACTGCATTTGCAAAGAAAATTTGCTTGTCCAAGGTAACTTTGGCTGGTATTTTCTGGAAGTGGATCATTAACTCTTTTAATAACCATGTACTATGAGAAGACTAATCAGCTACCATAAAAGTAACCTTCAAACACATGCCCAAAACCACCCAGGCTGGCAGCAAAGAGAAGAATCTCTTCATGGAAAGGACTGCTAAACCACACAGGGTGCTGAAACCAAAAAAAAAGGAAAAGGCAATGAACAGATAAGCCTCTTAAATATAGCTGCTCAGAGCATGTGGACCCCCCCACCGGCCCCCGCAGCTCTAGATGTACCTCCCCATTCCACAGTGCAGAATGGGGCTGCTCTCCTGCACTCTGTGCTCCTGAGAACCCAGGCTCAGGGAGGGAAGCCTGACAGAGGAAAGTGCCTTCTCCCCCCCACCCAAAGCTCACCATCCAGGTCTCCGTGCCTGCCCTGGGATGAAGACCACTGACAAACCACACAGTCCTGTCCACTGTGGGCTTAACTCTCCATCAACATATTGGGATATGTTTCCAATGGCACTGAGAAGGACTAATCCATGTTTGCACTGTGTAGGTGAGAAGACATGCACTTAAAAAGAAGTCCAAACAGATGCACCTGGGCTGCAATAAAAGATGTGTGTCAAAGGAAGAAAAAAGCAGCTCCCAAGGGGCCCTAGGAATGAGTCTGATGGGTTAGACCATTGAATTGACTCTTGGAGGACATGGTCTACAGATCAAGGGGTGGAAATCCCAGCTTCAGGAAGAGCAGTCTGTTTTTTGGTCCCACTAAGTGTTTGGATGTCATGTGAGTATTCCCTAAAAGGTTCACATATTGGGGGCTTGGTTCCCAGGAACACAATGCTAGAGGTGCTAGGACCTTTCAGAGGTAAGGCCTAGTGGGCGGGCCTTGGGTCACCCAGGGCACTGTCCTCAGAGGACACTGACATACTTTGCATAGGACCTCGCTTAGTTCCCTCAAGAGTAAGCTGTTCTAAAGTGAGCTTGAACCTTGAATCTCTCTAGCTTCCTATTCTCCATGAGACCTCAACCTCCCACACACGTTCCAACTGTGATGTCATCTGCTGTGGTGTGACATGGCCAGAGACACAGCAATGAGGCCTTCTGACTTTGGAGCTAAATAAATTTATTTTCTAAGTACTCAAATTCTGCTATTTGGTTTAGAGTCTGGAAATGGATTAATTCTGCCCATAATCACCAAGCCTGTGTCATACTCGTCTCTGTATTCTCTCAGTGTCTGCCTAGTGTGGTACTTTACCCTTATTGAAAGCTTAGGGAATGAAAGCTGAACGATTAATTCCTGAAGGAGTTAAATCCAACACATTAACTGCATCTTCTAACACATATCAGATGCCAATATGTCCATCTGCAAAGTGCTTTCCCTGGGTCTTCCTGATAATAAATATTGTGCTGGCCCCAAACCAGAAAATTTGGACAAAAGAATTCACCCCATAAATAAAATCAGAAAGAAATATGCACTTCATTGAAATATAATTTGAAACAAATACATCTGATACACATTCTTCGGTTAAAAAATTACTTACTTATGTCATTTTTTCTTGATGTAACACTTTTCTCCAAATCCTGCATTGGAAATGAAAAGAAAAAAAGTCACATCATATAACAAAGTTAGCAATCTAGTGAATAAATATGCACAATAAACCTTAACACTTAGGGGGACTTGAAGATGGAAATTTGGAAATAATCCCTTAAAAAATATTCCTCAAAAAACTAAAACTAGAAATTATATTCTACTCAGTATTCTCCTTCTAGGTATCTTCCTGAAAGAATTAAAAATATCATAGTGACACACATACACCCATTTATAACAGCACAACTCACAATACCTAAATCTTGGAAGGAGCCTACACAGTATGTCAATCAACAGATGAACAGATAAAGAAAACGTGGTATTTGTGCACAATGGAATACTTCTCTTCTATATAGAAAGATAAATGAGTCATTTGTAGGAAAATGGAGGTACCGTAATATCATAGTGTTAAGTAAGTCTGACACAGAAACTAGAGTATTGCATGGGCATGGCAGCACACACCTATAATCCTAGCACTCAGGAGGCTGAGGCAAGATAATTGCCAAGAGTTCAAAGCTAGCCTCAGTTACACAGCATGTTCAAGACCAGCCTAGACTACATAGCAAGACTGTCTCAAACAACAACAACAACAAAAAGTAGAATAACGCATATTTTCTCTTATGTAAGAAACCTAAATTATAAATGAATAAAGGAAAGAGATGCCAAGAATCAAAAAAACTTTTGGGAGATGAAAAAGTGGGTCAGGAAGAGGGCAGATGGGTAAAGAGATCAAAATGATCAAGATATCCTGCAGCACATGTATAACTTCCCTCAAAACAAATCTAAGTATTATATATTGCAAACATACACTGATAATTTTTTTTTTTTTTTTTTTTTACAAAAAGGAATGTTAGCACCATGTTTTCTCCTTCCTGGAGAGCAGCTCTAGGAATCTGCTCAGTGGTTCTGAGGGACCAGTTGATGAAGGCTCGCAGATGTCTCCCAAAAAGCATGCATTGAAAACTTCATCCCCAGGTGACAGTACTAAGAGGTAGAACTTAAGAGTTAATCAGGTCACAAGGACTCCATGCTCATGAATGGCCTTACTGCAGGAGTGGGTTTACTCTCAATAGCGTGGGCTTACCAGGTCAAATGAAACCCTCTTTTGCTCCCTTGCACATACTGTACTCTTGCTTTCTGCCTTCTGCCATAGGGTGATTCTAGCATAAAATGGCCCTTGTCAGATGTGGGCCTCTCTGACTTGGACCTCCTAGCTTCCAAAATTATAATAAACTTCATTAATTATAAATGACCTAGCTTCGGGTATCCTGTTACTGCAACATGCATATTCATGAGAACATGGGCCCAGACAGGTAGCTCAGTTCCTTGGCAAGTTCCTTACATAGCAATCTGGATACAGGCAGATACTCACCTTATGTAATTCAAGAAATCTCAAAAATTTTCTGGCAAGTGCAAGGTGTTAGCAGCTAAATCATTGTCTTTTCTGCAGATGAGGAAGGAATTTTCTTCCTAATTGTCCTTTTCTGTTTCCAACAGACATATGCTATAATTCTAACAATTGGACATTGGCAAATATCCTTCAACTTTCTTCACTGATTGCAATAATAAATGTGGCTGTAAGCCTTTACCAACAAAAATGGGAGCAGCTTGAAAGACACAGCCACAAAGAGATGTGTTCTCCAAAAGGACCATGACAATAGACAGGAAGAGAGAGCTAAACAAAAGAGAATAAAATACAAGAGTGGCATTTTTATGAAATTATCTTCACCTTAAGAGTAGATGTTTCACCAAGTAGAGAAAAATATAGTGAGAATCTGATTTGTTGGCTCTCAAGATCAAAGGACATTTCACTTAATCCTGATGAAATATAAATTTTGGAAGAACCCACTCAAAAAGACTGGATGGCCCTAACCTGTGCTGACTGGCCAAAGCCAGTCTAGCATCATCAGGCAGTGTGAGTGGAGTGCTCAGAATGCCTGTCCTCTAGATGTGGCACCTGACCCGGAAATCACCTGTTCCAAGGACAGGAGTGCTGATCTCAGCACGAAGACCCACGGCTCTGACCATCCACCTCCTGCAAACCCCTGACCCCCACGGTCTGCTCCTCAGGTGGCCACGGATTCTGTTCCAGACAAGACCCCCCAGGAAAATAGAATGTTTAGATCTAAAAAAAAAAAAAAATTGGAAATGGGTAAACCTAACATGCTCCCCTTTTAAACAGAAGATTAATTCTTAATCTTATAAGATAAAGGTTTTTCCCAGGGCATAACAGTCCCTAAACACAAAATCAGGATTTAATCTCCAAGGACTCTGTGACACTCCTTCTTCACACATGGTGCTAATGCACACTGGGACCCCAGGAGGTATTCTTCCAATGGAAAGATATTTGGAGAGTGAACTAAAAGTAACACCTTCAACAAAATCCACCTTTAATAAGTGAACAGATGAAAAATATCTTTACTTCTGTCGCTCAAAACTGAGTAACATAAACAAGCTGAAATAGTAGCTGGACTTACTTTATCTTTGTGAAATAAAAGGAAAGCAACCAAAATTACATATCTGTTATTAAGCACTGTGGTTCACATTGGCTAACATAATAGCTAGGAAGTGACCAGCTATCTCAAATGACTCAATTTGTAAACTGTAAAAATAAATATCCAAGGAGCAGTTGAATGAGGTGAACTGAAACAGAACCAGAATGATCTTGAGTAATTTCCTCCCAGGAAAAGAAAATTAAACTAAATGAAAGAATTGACAAAACATTTAAAATTCTGTCTTCAATTTCCCTGTGAACAGGCTTAGTTCTTCCTAAGAAACAAGTGGTTTATTATCTTTGCTACCACATTTCTTACACTGACTATCAATAATGATCAAACTGTGCTCACTGTCAAGGCTGTGTAAAGCAGCTGAACTGCTACTCAGATGGGAAAAAAATTTGTCACTAATTGCATCTACCCCACAGAGAACTCCTACCGTAGCTAGAAAAACATATCAAAGTCATTCTTTTACATGAGTTTGGGGTTGTTTTAAGCCAGAACAGATTTGAACACTTGCAATCTGAATATGTAATGTTTATTTTTAAGTTTTGTAAGTTCTTCGTGAAAAGAATATTCAACATGCTCAAAAGACTTTGCTGTGAAACCTCTAACAGGAGGAAAGATAAATGTTATCCTCTACCCAGATACCATCTCGACCCTCTAAGATTTTGAATAAATTAATTCTCATGAACACACTGAATTGCTGGCTGGCCCTGTGTTCCAATTCTGACTCCTCTACTTACTAGCTCAGGCTTTAGTTTTTCACTCATAAAGGAGGAAAAATAATCTAAGATTAATGGCATAGGACTGTGTTACAAGATAGTAAGATGACGGATTCAGTGCCTATACAAAGAAGAAGTGAAATAATTATGGCTCCTATTCTTATCATGGGCAACTTCTATGCAGTCAACTACCATTATAAAACAAAATTTAACTGACAAAAACAGTGAAATCTGCTGGGCGTGGTGGCTCACGCCTGTAATCCCAGCACTCAGGAGGCAGAGACAGGAGGATTGTTGAGTTCAAGGCTTGCCTGGGCTACATAGTGAGGTCAGGGCTTGCCTGAACTTCAAAGCGAGACCCTGTCTCAAAACAACAACAACAAAAAAAAAAAACAGTGAAGTCTTTCACTTTGATTTGTTTAGCTAGAACAGATGATTTGTACAACCTATTGAAATGCCTAAGACACTTCTTATTATCAGATAAACAACTAACTGGGACCTGGTACTGTTCTGAATTCTGAACACACACACACACATTGAAGCTTTAAAACAGTCCTTTGAAAAAGGTCTCATTACTTCATTTTACAGATGAGGAACTGAGGCACAGGAAGGAGCCCAAAGACCCACAACTGGTTAGTGGGGAATAGATAAACTATGGCTCTTTATTCAGTTGCCCAGCTTTAGCCCTGTGTCACACCGGTTGCCAGTGCAGACAATAGTGTGGTCTGAATATAAGCACATGGTCAAGGCTAAGGCTGTATCCATGGCCTGGAGTACAGTCCTGATGAGCAGCCCTCCTGAAAGCTGTCCATAGGTCACAATCCAGGACAGTGCCAGACACTAGGACCTGGTAAGGGCCATGGCAACAAGCAGTACTTCAGTAACAGCACATCAGAGAACAGGTGACTTACGGGGATCCAAACCCAATGCCAACCAGTCAGCCTGCATATTGTTTGGGGCAGGTACCCACCCTTGACCAGGGCTTCCCTACACCAAACAGAAGCCATGCAGAGTCTTTCAAAAATGCAAGTCTGGGGCCGGAGATTTTGCTCAGTGGTTCCAAGGTCTGCCTCACAAGTGCAAGGTCCTGAGTTCAATCCCTACTACCACACACCACAATGCCGGGCATGGTGGCTCACGCCCATAATTCCAGCAGTCAGGAGGCAGAGGCAGGAGGATTTCTGTGAGTTTGAGGCCAGCCTAAACTCTAAGTGAGACCCTGTCTCAAAAACAACAACAACAACAACAACAACAACAAAACACAAGCCTGAGGCAAAGTGGGCACTACCTTGGATAAAAAGTGGACAAATCTTGGTCAGTTTTCTCCAGATGATGAACTGAAAATTAAATGGTCCTTGTTCAGAGCCTTAAATTCTATCTCCAGCTCAACTTCAGTTCCTGGACCAACTAATTCTTCTCATCTCCTCCTCTCAGATATATTGATGAATAGTAGACATATGATCACTTCCTCTCCTCATGGGGCTGACAACCACTATGACTGGGGAACCCACAAATGTCTTTCAAGTGCATTAATACCTCCGCATGACAATAACATACAAGACTCACCTTATCTAGATCATTCATCTACATTATTAAGTAAATTTTTTTGAGACAATTATGGAGTAAAAAGAGACTCAACACAGAATTAAATAATATGACAAAAGCAAGTCATGTTTTATAGTATTTTTTTCTCTTCTATATGCTAAAACCAATCCCATGCAAAGTACAATGGCAAAAATTTAGATAAACTTCTGAACATGAGCAAAGGTCAAAAGAAGCAGATCTAAGATTTGGGGAGGTGCTGCTTTAGTTCCCCAGGTCTAGTTTGGGGTTCTGAACAAACAAGGAATCTGGTAGCATAGTCACTTTTGAGGTCTCCATCCAGCATCCCACAGGGCACTACCTTCAAGGTGCCAATAATCAGGTTCTTGAAACTGCTGTGACACAGCAACATTTTTCACAGGTGGGAAAAATTAAGCCCAAGGCTAGCAAATGGTAAGAATGGAAACACATATTCTAAAACATCTACCTCTATGTCAAAACACCTTTATTCTTACTTAAAATGACTTTGAAATCTAGCAAATCTGTTGTTACTACTAAAGGTCACTATTAAAGGTATTTAATTATTTTTTAAGTAATTCTATAGGTGGTTTTTAAGACTTCAGAACCTATGTTTATGTTGAACAACATAAATCAATTTATATGACTAAAAAAAAGGAACACGCTAACTTCAGAAGGATGAAATCTTTAAAGTTCTCATTAAAGATAAAAGAAGCTTGCCAGGCGTGGTGGCTCACGCCTGTAATCCCAGCACTCAGGAGGCAGAGACAGGAGGATTGCTGAGTTCAAGGCTTGCCTGGGCTACATAGTGAGCTCAGGGCCGGCCTGAACTGCAAAGGGAGACCCTGTCTCAAAAAAAAAAAAAAAAAAAAGATAAAAGAAGGTCATATGGTGGGTAGGAGAAGGGTTTAGGTCATTAGAATTAGTACCTGAGTTCTTTTGACTTCTTTCTTTACATCTTCAGACACCAAAGCAAAAGCTGAAGCAGAAAAAAAGGAACATTTTTTCCATTACAATTAGCAATTTAGGTTCATTCCCACATTCAATTGTTTTCTGACAATGAGGAATAAAAAGATACTTTAACAAGACACATTTTGCTAACTTCTAAGAAGTTGCTTTTTGCAAACTAGTAGTGTTGGTTTTCTTCATCTCAGATTCAAAATTATTCATCAACATAAAGTCAACACCCTTCGGCTACCAAGAAAAAGAAACACTACATCAAAGAATTTAATATCTGTATATGCTTTTTGTGACTATACATACAAACCACACACATAATCACACACATACAAAGTATTTTAATGTTTCTTTGAAACTTCAATTCTGATACTTTAAGCAAGAGGAAATTCCCAAGGGTAAGTACAAATTTTCACCCTGGCCATAACTGCCAAAGGCTGGCCAGCAACAGAACTGAATCTGGAGCACACTTTTTCTTAGGCATGTGGGCTTAGCAGTGCGGTGTGGACCCAGCTGATTACAGCATAGTGGGAAAGCAGGTAGACTTTACAAAAGTGAGAGGCAGGAGCCGGGTATGGTGGCAGGAGGATTGCTAAATTCAAGGCTTGCCGGAGTACATAGTGAGCTCAGGACCAGCCTGAACCACAAAGTGAGACCCTGTCTCAAAAAAAAGAAAAAAAAAAAAAAGTGAGAGGCAGGAAAGCAAGGAGAATTAACATCTTCTCCATTCAGAATGATTTAATGTTTTGAGTCAGAGCCATAAATAGACAAAGATCTCTCTACAGACACATTTGGTCTCTGCATCAAAAATCATAACAACAATGTGACAGTAACACTTTGAAAATATAAAACAAAACAAGCCAAACAGGAAGGTTAATAAATAAAAACAACGCTTTAATTGTACAGTGCATTTTCTCTGAAAAGCCAAGAAGAAAGCACTGCCAGGATTCCCTTTCTTCAATTAGCATTCTCACAAGTAAATGGCCAATGCCCTCAAGCAAGAACGCACTGAAATGCCTGGAGAGGCTTCACCAGGGAACCACAATAAGGTACAAAAAGTACTGGTGTGGGGCTTCCTGGGGCACAGAGCAAACCCTTCTCACATGCAGGAAATAGCTCCACCTATTTGGATCCCTTCTGTGTAATCCCTTCTCGTGCCCAGTCATCCACTGCCTCCACTTCTCCATTAACATTTGCTCAAAAAGCAAATAACTAACGTGGTTAAATTGCTTCCATTTCCAGAATGACATTTCAAAAAGCTGGGCAAAATTGAAATGTAAGCCAAATGAATTTAAGCATGTGGAATTCAGATAAATGCACACAGAATGAGGGGCCTCCCTGAAACCACCCCAACTTTATGTGCCTCTTACACCTTCATTCTGCTTTAGTTTGCATGTCAGAGAACTTAGGACCAACTGACATACATGCTTTTTCGTCAGTTGTTTATCTTATAGTTTATTCTTTTTCCATAAGGAGATGAACATAATTTTATTGACTGTCTCATACACCAAGCATACAGCTAACACACAGAAGGAGCCAGTGCTACTGAGAGTTCAGCTCTTCTCCATGGTCCTAGGGGCCCATTGCTGAAGGGCTGCCGCCTGCTCCCAACAACCAACAGCAGCTGCCCAGCAGAATGAAGGTCAGTGCCTCCGACAAACCTTTTCATGTTCAAACTAATTCATCTTGCTTTTTTCATATATACACACAGGAAAAGCAAAGCCCAAATCAAATTCTAAGAAGAAAGAAGAAATTTAACCCCAAACACTATTTTTATTCTTCTTCAAGGTTTTCTTTTATTTCATTTACTTCCAACATGATATGGACATTTAAAATCTTGAAGAAGAGATCAAAAACAATTATTTAATAAGCATCAGGAGCTATGGGTGCAGTCCAGTGGTAGAATGCATCCTAAGCACATTTAAGACCCTGAGATCAATCTCCAGCACCAAAATTAAATGAATAACAAATACTGTACAGAGAAGCGGCATATTAATATCACTTAATGCTACAGAATCTCATAAGACCAAACTTTCTGAGAACTTATGGTACACTAAACACTACAGTCAGACTGATACATGACTTTGATTTAAGAAGTCTCTCTCTCTTAAGCTAATGAATTCTTATTCCAAATGTGGACAAAGACTTTGGATTAGAGTCTCTTCTTTTCTTAAGTAAAATTATTTTCTCCACTTAACAGCTTCAGTGACGGGACCTGGTAAACCATGTGCAATGACTGCAGGTGTGTTTTTACACAAGAGCCCCTGGCCCTTAGAATGTAGAGCAGGGGACAGGAAAAACTTCCATTATACATTGGTTCTGAAAATTACTGCATCACCTTTCATAAGAAAAAAAGCTAGTATTATTTGACAAGATAAATATTTAAGTAAGAATTGCATATTGGGAAGATTCTGCCAATAAATCAAGCAAATACTACAAACCCTGTTTATTGAAATCAAGACACCATTCCTTTATTCAGACAAGGCATAACTGAGCTAAAGTTAAATTTGCTTCTAGCTCTATCTAAAAATACACAGATCTAGAATTTTTTAAATCCTTTAAAACAAAAACAAAAAAAAAAAGCCTGACATTTCTTTCCCATCACTGTGCTGTGAAATTAAAAACTGCCTTTTCCCATGGCAGATATAAATTATATAACATATAGAGCAAAGGCCTAAGAAATGTATCAATTGCTATCAGTCCTAAGGACAAAATAGATGGCAAAATAATCCCCATTAAACGAATATTTTCTTAAAAATACCATTTAGTTTTATCTTTACAATTCCATAACCTAAATCAAACAAAAGAAATAATCAAGAAACCAAACATATTTTTGAAGACACAGAATATGCTACACCACTGATAAATTTAATCTTAAAATAATGAATCACTTGCAGAATTTCTACAAACCAATCTCAGTTTCACGGAAGTGAAGGAGAAGCAATGCAAACAAATGAGGAAAGTGAGAAAAATTAGCAAGTCAGATAGGAAACTGCTGATTCTCTTCAACAATTCGAATAAGAAGACTTCATTTTGTATTGCTTAAGATTAGTTCTAGGTAGTAAAGTATGAATGTCTTAAAATTTGTTAACTTTTTCCTTATATTATTTCTAACACAAATTCATTTCATAATTTCATTTTCATTAAGTGGAAACAGATGGATCATTGTGCTTGCTTTTTTCTTTTTTTAAATTCCTGTATTCCAAAGGGATGTAGATTTAGGATATGTTAATTAAGTGAGCCAGGTAGGATATATAATATATAAAGAAGCTATATAAATCACGGTATAATATTATGAAGTTCAGGAACTGCGAAGTGTACTATACGTGTATGTAATTCTCATTCTAAAAGTTTTTACAAAGAGTGAAACTTCACGTCTGCATGAAATGTCCAGTATTTTTAATGTGTAACAATGGACTTCATTTTTCTTTACTATTAAAATTTGCCAATTGCTTTAAAATAAAAAAATGGGGCTGGGAATTTAGCTCAGAGGTTCCAGTATCTGCCTGGCAAGCACAAGGTCCCTAATTCGATTCCCAGGAACCATGCACCACAATGGAGGGTGTGATGGCTCATACCTATAACCCCAACACTAAGGAGGCAGAGGCAGAAGCAGGAGGATTGCTGTGAATTTGAGGCTGGCCTGGGGTATAGAGAGAGTTTGGGGTTAGCCTGAACTACAAAGTGAGACCCCTGTCTCAAAAAACTAAAAAATAGGGGGCTGGGGATTTAGTTCAACTGGTACCGTGCCAACCTTGGACACAAAAAGGCCCGAGTTCGATCCCCGGTACTGCAAGGAAAAAAAAAAAACCATAATAAAAAATAAAAAATAAATGTACACTGTACATTTAATATCACAGACCAAGGGTAAGGGAAAGAAGGCAGGAAAGAACCCACAGCTCCTTCCCCCCACCAGCTCTCCCAGGAATCTCTATCACAGAAACCAAATGTAATCCAAAGCAAAACAAAAACCACTCAGGCACCAAATGAGCCACCTCAGAGGGCCACTGTGGCATGAAGCCTTCAGTGCCCAGGATGGCACACATGGAAGCTCAGGCATCAGCTGAGGTCCTACTGATGATCAGGATAGTACGGACTGGGGTAGGGGATAAAACCCAGTGCAGTGGCTCTGCCACCCAGACTAAAACTCCCAGAGGACATGCTGGATCCCCAGAGCAGGTGACCTGCTTGGGTCATGCACCCGCTGACGTACCTCTGCACAGACTTTTTCTTCCAATGCACTGTGGGAAGAGCCTTTGAGGTTTCTCCCTTTCCTGTAACCTACTTACAAGATACATTTTCCCTGTGCAACTTTGGTCTAGGGGCTCCCCAACCCTTCCAGGTTTAACTCCAGGGCCTCAGCAGGGCTCTTAAGCTCCAGGACGCAGACCCCAGAGCCTGCTTGCTTGTTTCCAATGACATGTTTTGCCAGTAATCAGTGGCAGCTGAGGGAACAGAAGCAAACACTAGCGTGGTTGGGTGAGAGAGGAAAGAGCCTGTTTTCCTTCCCCTCCTGGGACAAAGTTGCTGTTCCTGAAGATTCAGACATTCTGGGTGGCAGCTCTATCCACCACAAGTGGGCACCGCCCACTGCTAAACCAAACAGCGGAGGTCTTTGTCACCTGTCTTGGAACTGAATGACAGAACCAGCCCACCAGACAGCAGAGGATGAAACGGTTTACAAGCGCTGTATAATATTCAGGACAGGGTCCGGCATGTGCTAAGGACTCTAGGTGTTCACAGCTATCATCATTATCATTACTCACTCATATCTTCATCTATTCAACAGACAGGAGTCACTCTGTGTCTGCTCTGTGACATGTTTTATATACTATAGCAGGAACTGAAGACCAATGTGCAGCACCTGAGGAGCTCACAGTTAAAATAGAAGACAAGTCAGACAGCCAAGCGCAGAGCAACCTCTAATGGTAAGTCCTTCTATGGCAGTCACTAGGGAGGCTGGGGGAGGGGGGCAAGGACCACAGGACAGGGGGCAGGGGGCAGGGGGCAAAGGAGAGGGGAAGTCCCACAGTGCTGAGGGCGTAATCAGTAGACTGCCTGAGGCAGCAAATTCCACTTCAAATGCAAAGCCAGAAAGGCCTGGAAACAGACTTGGCACCCAGGGCATGGTGAGGACACCTGGAGGGGGGAGGCAGGAATCCCAAGGAAGGGGTGGCTGTGGCAGAGACACCTGAGAGTACCAAGGTTAGGGATGACGCTCAAGTGGCAGAGACAATACCACTGAGTGAGCAATAATTGGGAGTGGGGTATTTAATGTGCTCATGAAAAGTTTTTGAGGTATTTGAGAGGAATGCCACACTGGGCTATGTGCCCTGAACAAGTTTGTTGAGGCAGTGTATTGAATGGCTGTGGGGGAACAAAAAAGAACACAAACTTGTCAGCTAGGAAGCTACAGTACTCACGTCAGGTAAAGAGGACCTGGATCGGAGTCGAGGAGGGGCAGAAGCTAGGCACAGTGGGCTGTGTGAAACTGAACAAGTAGAAATTACAGCTTCCAGAAGATCCTGTGGAAGGGAGACTCCAGGGCAGCTATGAGAGACACGAGTACAGGGGATTCCAGGCTTCGGGTCTGTGCCATTTGCAGGCTAAGGAACACATACGCAAGTACATGGGCCTACTCTCCTGAGGACATTCAAAGGGAACTCTCCCACAGCAGCTGGTCCTAGTGCAGACACAGCCCAACAGAATGTGACCAGTCCTCAGCGCAAGGAACTGAAGCCACAGGACCAGATGTGCCCATCCACGGACAGCAGGTGAGGCCAAGAATCAGGGCAGAGGACCTTAACATCTCAGGGTGCAAAACTGCAAAGACAAAAAGGAATGGCCAGGCTGGAAGTGAAATAAAAGAGTCTGAGAGTCTGATACAGAGTCTGAGTCTACTTCTCTCCCTGCTGGATAATGAAATAACAAGTGACTGTATCAATGTATATTCTGGTTCAGAACAGTACCTGGCCTACACTAAAACCTAGAGAGTCTTTTGCTCCTGTGACAAACAATAAACCTGAATGGACAGCTAGGTAGGAATTTAGGGGACCCAAACGGGCCTCCATACTTCCACAACAGACCTCCATACTTTCACAACAGGGCTTCTGCATATAACTACCTTTCTCGTTCACCTCATAAACAAAGTACAAGCTCCGCTATAAAACACCCTCAAGGATCTAGAGAAGATAAATTGAACATGATATATAAAAAGCCTTGATTTTATGGGAAGTAATGATGTAAGCTAAAACATACCACCTTTTCTGTTTCATAATATATTCTATTAGGAGTGAAGATAAGTCATGTCCCTAGGAGAAAAAGGCACTTCCACACTTGAGATACATGCAAATCTTATCTGATGAGACTTTATGCTCATGTTTTGCCTCTTTCTAAACCCACAGCTTTACATCATACAGATAAAGACGGCTTTCCTCCCCAACTTGTACCAAATCCCTGGTACACATATAGCTTGAGCAAAAGCTTTTTTCCTTAAAAAAAGAAATGAAGAAAAGAAAGAAAGAGAGAGGGAAAGCAAGAAAGTAACTAATTGCCAGCTAGAGCAATAACCCCCAAACGCTTCCACACACAGACCTCTTTTCTGAACTCCAGACCCAATAGCGACTGCTCACTGACATGGAACCTGAAACATTGCCAACTACCCCACGCCCAACTCATCCAGAATTTATCAGCCTCACCTCCCCTTAAAATTAAAAATGCATTTCAGAAAAACATTGTGAATTTAACACTACAAAAGTGCACACCTAAGATTTATTACACTTGTTAAAGTTCATGTTATGCATATTTAGCCACAAGAATTTTTTTTAACTATGGTCCTCCTCCGTTAGTGCCTAACTCTGTAAACAGCACACTACCCACCTGTCAGATCCTGACAGAAAACCATGACTCATCCTTGCCCCCGTCTCCATCAACCCACTGTACCCAATCCATCACACAGCCTGAGAGATTCTTAATCATCTGTCAACACTCCAACAGCATCCTTACTGTTTCCCATGTGCACACGGACTCCCAAGACAACCGCAATGAGCCTCCTAACATGGAAGTCAAATTGTGAACCGCCCTGTGACCAGCCCAAATCGGCCCCACCAGGTCGGCCCCCATCCCTCTCTCCAGCCTCTAACTCCCTGTCTCTTCTCCACTTAGCCCTGCACCACAGAGCACGGTCCCTCTGCTGCCGTGCTCTCCTCCCCTCTCTTCTCTACTTAAATGGTTTCTGCTTCCCCTTTAGGTCTCAGCTGTGTCACTTCCTCCAGGCAGGCTTCTGAGGCCTTACTCCGAGGTATCTCAACCATGGGAACCACCGCCATTCCGGACCGGGTGTAACGGAGGGGCCCGAGCTGCCCTGTGCACTGTAGCTTGACAGTTCCGTGCCTCTAGGCACCAGCAGTTCCCTGCTACACTACTCAGTGACAAACAACATCTCCAGCCCCGGACAGGCATTCCCTCGGGTCCCAGGTCATTCTCTCTGAGAACCCCCGCCCCGACCAGGTGAAAGCAGCGTACATCACCGTAAAACATGTTCTCAAAGCAGCTGAACTCTTCTTCCATGGACCTCACCAAGACATGAATACCTCCTTCCCTCTGGATTGCCTGCTCCACAAGGGTGGAGACAGACTATCTCAGTCTTATTCCTATAAAGTATCAAAGCTAAAAAAAATAGTAGGTGCTCAAGATTTACTTTATGAACAAATGAAATTTTTGGATAGCGTTTCCCTTTAATATTATTTTTTAAATTAACACTAGCAATTTAATCCTCCACAAGTGGGGTTTCTTTGGAGTAGCTTAGCAGTAGAACTTTAAAACCACGGCTGTAAGGGAGATTTTTCAGTGGCAAGTGTGGTGAACTCTAACATTCACTACAACTTTTCCTTTAATCATGCGAAAGTAGGGTAAATTTAAGTGGACTCCTGTATACTGTACTTAAGAAGGAATCTGAAATGGCAACAATGAATTCTACATAGAACTACAAGAGGAAAACAGAACATTTACAAATTCCCCTTGAGTAGAACTTGATTCCTACAAATTAGGCTTGCTTATTTCATTCTGTGTCCAATTAGAAGCCAAAGCCCAGACCCTTAATGCTCAAAATAAAGCCAGTAATTTGGATTTGCTCTAGTACTGAGCCCACCAGGTGTCACCAAGGAAGCTAAGGGTAAGAACGTCTCCTCTGCACCTCCTCTCTGGAGCAGGTGTCTGCCTTCCAGAGCTTGACTGTCAGCAGCAGTCACACTCCATAGGGTCAAGTCAACCCTATGGAGGTATGGCATACCTAAAGGGGGTATGCCAGCTTGGGAGTCCTGGATGGCAAAGGATCCATTCAGAAGGAAAAAAATGGTGCCAGTAACATCTGTGCACCACTTAAGAACTAAAGAGGGCCGGAGGGTTAGCTCAATGGTTCCAGCGCCTGCCTTGCAAGCGCAAGGGCCGGAGTTCGATCCCCGGTAACCACATACAATGCTGGGTGTGGAGACTCACGCCCACCAGCAATCAATACCGCATACCACAATGCTGAGCGTGGTGGCTCACGCCTGTAATCCCAGCACTCGGGAGGCAGAGACAGGAGGATTGCTAAATTCGCGGCGGCTTGCCTGGGCACCATAGTGAGCTCAGGGCCAGCCTGAACTACAAAGCGAGACCCTGTCTCAAAAAGCAAAAAAAAAAAAAAAAAAGAACTAAAGAGAGGGTTTTAAAAAATCAAAAAACACAAAACAACTTGGGATTAGGTCTGACTCTTGCTGTCTTAAAATTTCTGACTCACTGCAATGAAAGGAAACTGAGCAAGACTTGGCCCAGAACAGCAACAAAACATCATCCCTAATTTCGGCAGGTGCTACGAAACACAATCTTGGCTTGTATGGAAAAGAGACAAGGATGTGAACGATAAAAGTTAATTCCTACTATTTTACCATTGGTCCAAGTCAGCTTCCTCACAGACGTATCAGTTATGATTGGGTTTGGCTTTATATAGTGTCATGCAATGTAAGACTGCAAACAGGTGACAGACAGAGCCAGCACAGTGCTCCACATCCAGCTGGTACCCAGGCTTCTTCTCTTTCTATGTTCTCATCCCAACTACTGGCTTCCATCTTCAAGGTCATCTTTTGGCCATACTATGGCCTCCCTGGGTCCAGCCATCAGATCCACATAATTGGCAAGAAGACACATGAAATATGGCAAAAAAAAGTCTACATCTTGCTGCACCAGCCTCTCTGAATTGGCTTTCCCCAGTGTCCTTTGCAATAATCATACATCTATTTCACAGGCCACTCCACTGAGAATGCTTCATACTGTCACCAACCCCTCAATCCCAATATAACCCCAAAGAGTTCTGTTAGAAAAAGTAGAGGAATGGGCGAATTAGTAGGTAGTTAGCAATCTGTACTGCAAGGTAATCAGTATTTCAAAACTGTAAGAGACAGCAAAGTCTCCCAGGATTCTATCTAGTCCACGCTTGCAATTTCATATGAAAAGATTGAGGCTCAAACTCACTAAAGGCCATGTGCCTAATAATAATGACCAAGCCTGAATCAGTTGATATGGGAACTGGTGCCAGACTTTAGGACTGAAGTTGTGAATTTTGTCTGCATACTGGTCTAAATTTCCTATATGGATTTTTCTCAAAATTCTTCAATAAATATGCTATAGTTTGTGAAGAAATTACATAAACTATCAAGATTATGTACATGTCTCAACTATCACCCTGTTTCAGCAAAATTCTAAGATCATGAGTGGGGGCCACATCTTTAGACACCTCAGTGTCCCTCTCCTGGGCTCAATGAAATGTACTCATGATTTAACTCCATACCTCGGAGAATACAGCCTTGTGTTTGTAAAAAAACCATGAAAGCCAGTTCACAAAGCACAAATATCTCACAGGGACCTTTTAATGGGTTTTATGTCTTATTTATTGTGCTTATCGGACAACTTCACAAGGCTAATGGTCATTTCTAAAAATGCATTGACATTTTAGCTCATACTGAATGCCCTTCGGTGTATTATCAAATACAGACAGTGCAAATATTCCCTTTAGGGTAATAAAAAAAATAAATACAGATGTGCATTTCGGCCTATATACTCTACACATTATATGTAAATATTATATTCCCAGCACAGCACCATTAAGTGTTGTGCTATAAATAGAATGCCAGTTTCAGCTACCACCCACCCTTGTTGGTTTCGACAAGCCAGGAGATGTAGTTAGCAGTCGGTGGATTTCCGACACCTCCAGCCTCCCAGTCTCCCAAAGCTCCCACCCAGCAAAGATCTCAGGCCAAATTCAATTGCTCCCAATGATCGATCACAGCCTTCTTGGTCCAAGGTGCCAGAACAGTTTTAATTACACTGTTGCCGAATTAATCATGCGTGTGAACAATTAATTATCAGGTAATCTCACTCGAGTTTCCCATACTTACTGAGCATCTATGGAAAGGGCCGTGTTATACAGGAGCAGCACCTAAGGATCCTGTTCGGAAAGCTTAAAACTAAATAAAAACGGGCTGTCCACACCCGGCCGTTGACGGGTGGACTAACCAAAGCGATTCGCACTAATTCCTCATCTTTTCCTAAACTACCGTTCTGCCATTTCTAAAAGTGTGAAATTACAGCTTTTTCACAGGCTGAAAACTCACGAAGTCTGGGTTAGAGCACTGCATCACTGTAATAGTCTGAAAAGGGAATAAGTCGTCGCCCAAGCTTTCTAACTGGAACAAATCTCATCATAAAAGTCAATTACAATGCTTCTTTTCAACTTTTATCGTATCTTTTCGGGAGAAAGCAGGGCCAAATCCTTGACAGGGGAATGGGAAAGGAATGGCCAGCGTGGCGGCTGGAGACCCGCACACACTGTTTGCAAACGGCTTCTCCCGCGCTCTCGGGACCGCTCCGAGAGGCGCCACCAGGCCGACTGGCGGGTCGGGGTCGCGGAAGCGCGGGGCTGGCGCCGCCGCCGCCGCCGCCGCCGGGCCGCCACGTCCCGGGCCTTTTAGGGCCGGCCGAGAGGCAGCGCGCGGGGCGGGCGCGGGGCGGGCGGCGGGGAGGGCGGGCGCGGCACTCCCAAAGTTTCTCGCAGTTGCAGTCCCGCCGCTTCCTGTGGGGGTGGGCGCGGCGCCTCGGCCAGCCGGCGGCGGAAGGGGGCGGGGAGGCCGAGCGGGCGGTGGCCCGGACCCTGGACCCGAGGGGCGGGCGCGCCCGGGCTCCCTGAGCGCCGCGAGGGGGCGCTGCGGCCGGCGCGGCGGGGACGGGACCGGACGGCGGGACGCGACGGGCGGCGGGAGGCGGGCGCCGGCGAGCGGGACCGGCCCCCGAGCCCCTTCGCTCCGCGCAGACCGGCGTGCGCCCTACGAGCTCGCGCCGAGCCCGTGCGCTCCCGCCGCCAGCCACTTACCCCCGAAGCAGGTGAGGAGCGCCAGCAGCGCGGGGAGCGCCCGGCGGCGGCCGCAGAAGGCGGGCGGTTGCATCCCAGGCGGCGGGGACTGCGCGCCCTGGCTGGGCGCGGGGACGGGAGGCGCGCGCGGAGCTGCGCCGCTGCTGACCCTCTCCGCGGCTCCCCTCCTCCCTCCCGGCTCCGCCGCGCCGGCTCCGGCCGCGCCCTCTGGCGGCCGGGAGCGGGAGCGCCCCGGTGTGCGCTTCCAGCGCCCACCGGGCTCTGAGGCCGGACGGGCAGCGGTTGGAGGTGCCGCTGACCTCTGCTCCTTCGGCCGTAACCGGGTCTGCACTCTCCTTCCCTCCTCTCCTACGGCCCCTGACGTCGGCTGTATCTTCTCCCTTCAGGACCACACGCCTGGCTTCTTACCCTTTGCTGGGGTGGCCTTATTACTCCCAAACTGTAGGAAGAGGGATCACTTCCCTAATGGACCGTAGGCTGTAAAATAAGAAAAAAAATCAATAATTCAGCTCTCTTTATTGTTTGTTCTATTCTGATGAAGGTGTTTTCAATCAGCTCAATGAATTTACTTAATAGCCTCTTTTTAAATGGAATTTAACCAATAGATTAAGCTTGGAATTTTTGCGTTTAATTAATGTTTGTGTAAACATAATTTTCTTTGAATGTGATTTAACATTTTCGCCATAATGAAGAGGGAGGGTGTCGTTTCGTTCAAAACGCCTGATGAACGATAATTAAACTGTAAGTACAAAGCAGTGGAATGACACAGAAACACTTCGTTCTTCAGGAGTGTCTTTGACTCCCAGGACTGTCGCAAGGCTCAGCCTCAGCTAGGAGAGTGGTTCTGACCAATGTTGACCCAGCTATGTTGTGTGGCAGACTGAAGGAGAAACACTTACAAATGCAGAACTAGAAGCCTGCTGTTAGTTGCTCTGCGTTTCTCTGTGCACCACCCCCCATCCCCCAGCCCTGGCTCATCTGTGTTTCCAAGTGGCCAGAACCAGGTACTCCGCCCCAGCCTGAGTTTAGACTGTGATCTCCCAATGGTGGCGTCCATCTCTTTCTATTCAGACCCTTCTATGGGTCTGCCACTCTACCTGTGAATGCCAGTTTCTTCTCCACAGACTGAGAACGTGCAGCCGTTGTTAAGCATTTAGTGGAGACCAGTGCCAGCCCCCACAGAATAAGTAGGTTTTAGAGGAAGAGGAGAAGCAGGTGCTCAGTAAACATAGCTTGAGCTCCATAAACTTGACTGGAACTAAGGAGTTGAGGCTTGATTGCATTAAAACAGTATTGTCATTTTCCACACAAGGCCGCTGAAAGTTTGTTTTAAAGGAAATCTGGAGAAAGTAGGTTTTCTTTCCTGGTTTACCCTGACTTCTTAAAACCAAGAGTTTAATATTCCCTGAGTTATCCATTTGGTGTGAGTGCAGATAGTGCTATTTTGTTCTATTCAGTTGTTTTATGACTCCATGTAAATTCCATTTTGATGGCCAGGGAAAGAAACATATTAATCTTTCCCTTCCATTTTTAGAGAAGTTTTTCAAATTTGTGATTAGCTGTTCAAACCCTTTTATCCTCAAGACAGTTCTAAAACCCACCTGCCTATTTGAAAGTTCTAGATTGTTTCCAGGTCCAAAGTTTTTCAGCTTTCTTCCAAGAAAAGATTATTTACCTATGTTAGATACTTAACACAGGTGTGTTTAGGTTGACACAACAAACTAATGATTAAGCAAACTTGAACCCCTGTTCCACATTTGGTAGCAAGGAACTCTAGAAGCTAAATTAGTGTTTTCATCCAAATTCATCGGGATAAAATAGTATTATGTTCCACAACTGGAGATTTAGCTCAGTGGTTCCAGCACCTGCCTAGCAAGCACAAGGTCCCTGGTTCAATACCTAGTAGCCAATACAACAGTACCAGGCATGGTGACTCACTCCCACCAGCAATCAGTACCACATATCACAATGCTGGGCATTGTGGCTCACACCTGTAATCCCAGCACTCAGGAGGCAGAGGCAAGAGGATTGCTGAGTTCAAGGCTTGCCTGGGCTACATAGTGAGCTCAGGGCCAGCCTGAACTACAAAGCGAGACCCTATGTCAAAAAAAAATAAAGAGAGAGAGTATTATGTTCCAGAACAAGTTGTGGAATATTGGACCTCCTCCCTCCACCATAGACATTGACAAACAGCATGTTACAAAGCTCTGTAACTCATGTGTGAAGAATTACCTCTCAGTCACTCTCATCCTATGATAAATGAACTTGCTAAACACTTGGTCTTGCAATCACAAGTTCAGAGAGTTTCCTAGAGAGAATGTGTTCATGAGAACATTGACAGATACAGTCAGACACTACATGCAACACCAGCTGTGAGGGGACAACTTTCAGTAGGAAAAAAATAAATCTCATACATTCTTACAAATGTGATATGACTGTAGCTCTGTCTTCTTGGGGTTTACTGTAATCCTGGCTCTCATCCCTTGGAGCCTTGCGACCTCCGGAGAGAATGCCACTTTCTTCCTTCCTGAGAGCAGGTGAGGCGAGGAGAGAGCTACCACCTTCCAGAGAACCTACTGCGACATGATTAAAACAGGCTGGTGATTGTCTAAATAATTTCCTAAATATAAAAAGAGAACACAAAGACATTTCTAAAGTTATTGATAGCCAAGGACTCAAATCCACACATTCCATGTGGATGGTTTCATAACAATTGTACTTTAGGCCCAAAGGCAGAACTGATTTATTCATTTGTTCAGTTGCTAGTGAACTGCTGGCTGACGTGCCTTTTCCCAGGCTCCAGGGCAGAGTCAGAGAAGCATAAAACGTGGCATTAAACCCAAAAATTCACAATCTAGTTAGGAAGAAAAAATATATTCACAGCTGATTTTAATACCACTCAATAAATGTTATAGCACAGGTCAGTGGGAACAGTTTGGAACACAGAGAAGGAAAAAAGAATGAAATCTATCAAGCCCTTTGGCATTGGTCAGAAAAGTAGAAGTGGCTTTAGTGCAAAGTCTTTTATAGGAGAAATAGTAGGTTTCTTGGCTGAGAAAATGAGAAGATGGGGTTCTAGGCAGAGGTGCAGCACCTGTGTGGCAAATCAGTTCAAGGCAGCATGGTAGGTAAGGAGAGTGGTAATGAGGAATGCAAGCTTCTCATTCAGCTTCTGTCTGTGACTTGGAAGGCACCTCCTGGGCATCCTGTTCTGTTTCCAGCAAAACTCAAGAACCAGGCTCTAGCCACACCCACCCTCTGTGGGCTCTGCCACTACATTTCAGGCCTGAAGCCTGAAACACCCTTTCCAGGAGGGCATTCTCTTCCCATGTGGAAAAGTGGCTTTATTCATTATTAGTTATTTTAATGATGATTCTCCAAACGCAAAAACAGGCCTAAAATATGACAGTGGAATAACATGTTTAAAACTGAATCTCTAAGTCTTAAGGTAAATATTATATAATATTATAAAATATTATATAATAGTTCAACCAAGGCCATACCATCAACCTCACCCCAGAATCCACCCTGGGTAGCAAGTGAGTGATTGGTCATTTCAGCAGTTATTTTAACCAATGAGGAAGCAGGAGAATCTTTATGCTCTCTAGGAGAAGAAGAAACAGGAAGAAAGGAAATGTAGCAAAAGTCGGCATTACTTAGCAGATCACAGGGCCACAGCCCCCAGCAGATGCTGAAGAGGAATACTGTACTTTGATGACCTAATGCATTCTCCAGTTCTTCCAGGAGTTTCTCTCACTTGGCTTCCAAAGCTACTCGAAAGTCACAGACAAAGCCCATTCTGGTAAACCAGTCTTTCAACCATAATTCTTACTTGAGCATCTCACTGTCCACCAACTCTGAACACAGATAACCAATCTGGTGGTTCCTGAGACAATCCCAGAAATGTGAAACCACTGACATTTGACTATTTGTTTTTTTTTGAAGACACAGTGGTATGAAGGCCTCTCTGCAAGAATGCACTATCTCCTAGAAACTTCTAATCAGAAGTAGGTGATCTTGCTGTTTTGTTCTGCCCTCTAGGATCATGTATCCTCTTGTTCTGGAAAAGATTAGTAAGCAGTCATAACAGATGTATTAACAAGAGCAACAAGAAATATCTGCCTGTGACGTGCCAAGAAGAGAAGGCATGGGGTATGTCTACTTAGCAGTGAGCACAAAAAGCACAGGTGGTTTTGGTGCTATGGCTAATAAGTAGTTGTTCATTTCTCAACAGCTGCTTTCAGCTGTAGGATCCTGGTTACTAGCAAAACAAATGAGTGCAAATTCTTCGTGATCATGTCACAGACAATCTGCATATCTGAGGCGCTCCTATGACTAAGGGTAGACTGTGAATGTTTTCCTGGAGAAGATCACATCTAGTTAGGAAGAGCAAGACAAAGACACATGGTCATGAGCCTTGTGTAGAACACATAAGTTCCCTGAAAAACTTAAGGGGAAAGTGAGAAGGACAGGAAAAGAAAGTCATCCACTGGGGGCTTAAGAAGGCCTCCCAGAGCTGGCACAGAGGCAGAGGCAATAGGCAGATAGAGAAAGTCATTCCAAGCACAAAGGACAGGAGAATGTTGACATGGAGGCCAGGAAGAGTTCAGTTTGTCAGTGCAAAGTGATTAAAAAGGAGAAGCTGATGAAGGCCCCATCAGGAAGACTGCAGGGCCATGCTAAGTGGACAGGAAGGATTTTTGAGCAGGTTTTAACAAAACTCCCACTAGGTACTGTATCTCTTGTGTCTGAATTCTGTTATCAGAAATGTTGGCTATTTGAATGAGTTCCCAGAACTGGCACCACATTTCATGTGTTGTAATACAAGGAACGAGTGATGCAGTGAGATTAATTCAATGGTAATGTTGCAGTGGATTGGAGAGGAGCAGGAAGATAAGACCTGATGACAAATGCTCACTAAAGCTAGGTACTCTATCAGTAATTTTCAAATACATTACTTCATTTAGCCCCCACCAAAAATAGAAAAGGACTGTTCTTATTCCCTCTTCACAGACAAGTAAACTCAAGCAAGCCAAATACCAGTAGCCAGAACTACCTACAATGAGGTTGTGTTCTTTTAACAGATAGTAATGACATAGGGAATTACCATGAAGGTGTGGTGGGTCAGAACAATTGCAGTTGCAAGTCAATCCTGGCTGGGGCTGAGAGAGGTCACAAAAGGGAACAGATGAAGAAATTAATTAAAATGGAAATCTTCCAGAGGACTGAGTTTGTGGAGAAAATGAAACATTATTACCATGACTACTAATACAAATGATGCTGCCCTCACCATACCTACAGACCAGCAGTAATAATCTTGTAGACGAGAAACTATCCCAAGTACTCTATATGCACTATTTCATTTCAGATACTCTTTTATTAGATCATCCCAGTAGCTTCATCACTGTCATTCCTATTCTAGGGAAGCTAAGTAGCTAAGGACCATGATTCTCTTGGGATGTCCCTGAGACTTTCAGCATGTCCAGATTTTCAAAGACAAAAGGGTAGCAATACTAAAATGTTGTTTCCTTTTTTTTTCCTCCACATGGAATTCCGACCAATGGGGACAGAAGCAACAAGAGTAAGCATGCTACCTATCTTCATAGCACCCATTTAGGTAGTAACATGGGACCTTGCATGAGGCTGGAAGAAAGCCAAGGTCACTTAAAGGAGTCCTTCAGGAAGCAATAAAAATTACTAGTTTTGTACCCTTGAATGCACATCTTTTTTATGGTTTATTTTACGGACTGAGGGAGGAACATAAAAATAGTTTGGCATGTTACAGTTTATTTCAATAAACATTTGGGAACTTGCTTGAATTAGAAGCTGGGCTGACTGCTTATTTCAGCAAACACTGTGATTAATTGGTAGAAAATCCAGTAAACTCTAGTTTTTCAGGTTTAGGTGATGGACAAACATTTTCTTTAAGGAAAACTATCTTACTTAAAACAACTAATATAGTTTGTTGCCAATGATAGAATTCAAACTTTCATGTTAGAAAATCTTGTATTTGCTGCTTGTATTCACCAGCTTCATAGTCCTCAAACTTTTATTAATGATGATGTTGTTGGTCAATGGTGACATTAACAAATGTGATTTTTGTACCATATAATGAAATGCATCAATACTTGGAAGATCTACAGATTTCAGTAAAATAGCATTTTCCAGAACCTGAAGGATGATGAGTTTCCATTCAAAGTATGAGATAAATCAGTGGATTTTTTTTTTGCTATTTGGAGACAGGGTCTCGCTTTGTAGTTCAGGCTGGGCCTGAGCTCACTATGGTGCCCAGGCAAGCCACCGCGAACTCAGCAATCCTCCTGTCTCTGCCTCCCGAGTGCTGGGATTACAGGCATGAGCCACCACGCCCGGCATTGTGGTATGCGGTGTTGATTGTTGGTGGTTGTGTCTCCACGCCCAGCATTATATGTGGTTACCGGGATCGAACTCAGGATTGAGGCAGGCACCAGAACCACTGAGCTAACCCTCCGGCCCAATCAGTGGATTTTAATGTAACCACAAAAAAAGGTTTCAAGGCCAGAGATTTAGCTCTGTGGTTCTGACACCTGCCTAACAAGTACAAGGTCCTGAGTTCGATCCTGGTAACCACATATAACAATGCCGAGCATAGTGACTCACGCCCACCAGCAATCAGTACCACATACTATAGTGCCAGGCACAGTGGATCATGCCTGTAATCCCAGCACTCAGGAGAAAAAGGTAGGAGGATTGCTGAGTTCAAGGCTTGCCTGGGCTACATAGTGAGCTCAGGACCAGCCTGAACTACAAAGTGAAACCCTGTCTCAAAAAAAAAAAAAGCTTTCAGATTGCATATTGCAATAACCCTTTCAGAAACTCCTAGGTATCTCAAGTTTTAATATAATATCAAAAGAATATCCACAACTATATAGAAAGAATTATTTTAACTCCCCTTCACAATGTACATCTATAGGTTTTCTTTATGTACTTCATGCAGAATAACATACCCCATTAAATAAAGGAAAGAAACAGCTATCAGGATCCACCTTCCTTCTATTAAACAATATGGTAAAATGGTTTACAAAAATATGAAACAATAGTATTTTTCTCATTAATGTTATCCTTTGGAAAATCTATTTCTCATAAATAGAATGCATTAATACATGATGGGTTTATTTTTTTTTTCCTTTTGAGACAGGGTCTCGTTTTGTAGTTCAGGCTCGCCCTGAGCTCACTATGGTGCCCAGGCAAGCCACCACGAACTCAGCAATCCTCCTGTCTCTGCCTCCCGAGTATTATTTTTAATTTAAATGACTTGGTAAATGAAGTGGTAAATGTAGTTTAATCTGTTTTATTTCTAATGCAATAATTTGTTGTTTTGTTGTTGTTGTTGTTGTTGTTGTTGTTGTTGTTTTGAGACTGGGTCTCCCTTTGTAGTTCAGGCTAGCCCTGAGCTCACTATGTAGCCCAGGCAAGCTTTGAACTGAGCAATCCTCCTGCCTCTGCCTCCCAAGGGCTAGGATTACAGGCGGAGCCACCACGCCCAGCATTGTGGTATGTGGTATTGATGGGTGGTGGGCATGAGTCACCACGCCCAGCATTGTATGTGGTTACCAGGATCGAACTCAGGGCCTTGTGCTTGCAAGGCAGGCGCTGGAACCACTGAGCTAAATCTCCGGCCCATCTAATGCAATAAAAATTAATAAATATAGCCCATATAAGCAGAACTTCTTTGGAGTCCTCACAGTCCACAATGTAAAGGCATCCTGAGGTTAAAAACTGAAAGATGCCAATTCAGGAAATATAATTTGTGGAAGCGGGTATTAAAAAAATCCTTGACCAGTATGCCTCAAAAACCTTTTCTCTCACTCACTACACTGGGTTATTCCAGGTTGATTCAGCTTTGGATCTATTATATTGAAATGCAGATTTCTAAGAGGGCCACATTAGTTCATAGTCACCTAATTAAATCCCCAGTCATTACAGATTTAATGTAATAAGAATCAGTTAGATCCCAAAGTCATACTGTGGTAAAAACCCAGAAGTTTCCATGGCTTAGCATAATAAAAGTGTTCTTGGTCATGCTGAGTCTGCTGCTGATCTGGGAGACACTCTAGCTCAGCTTTTCCCTATTATTAGTGACCAGGATGGTTGCCATTGCAACACAAGTCTTCCATAATTATTGTTGCATGGGAAGGAGTGCACTGGAGAACTAAGCACCAGAAATCAAAAGCTACCTGTGAAAGTGTTAGTTCATGTTTCACTGAAGAATGAGAAACTGTTGCTGTCTGTGACCCAGAACACAGTAGTGCCAACCACCTTGCCTTCTTTCCATCCTCCCAACCTGCATGAATCTGCTTTCCATTACTATTTTTGAAAAAATAAGAGTAAGGGCTTATTTTGGAGGTGTCAGTCCCCCAATTGGCCCATGGCTTTGAATCGTGTGGCAGAGCAAATCTTAGACCTCACAGCTACAAGAGAGCAAAAGAGAAAAGGAATACTGTCCCATATACCCCTTTCAAAGACACACTTCCAGTGGCCTAAAACCTTCCAATAGGCCGCATCTAAAGATTTTGCTGCCTTCTAAAAACACCAGCTTTGGGACTAAGCCCTGGCGCCACGGCCTCAAGACCTAAACTCTAGAACAATTTGAAACTATTTGCTCTCTGAAAAGATACTGTGCTTCACTCTTGAACATAAAACAAAGTTGAAAATTTAGCTTCTGACCTTCAAGAACTCACAAACTTTTTGAGAAGATAAAAAGACAAAGACCGTCTCCTTACATTTTTGCAGCTCTTTACTACTGAGCAACCACATAAATATGAAACAACACAATTAAATTAGAAGTCTAGATGAATTGAACAGTTTTTGAATGTTCATGAGAGAAAGAAAACTGGTTGGATCATCAAGGATGATTTCAGAGAGAAGATATAACTTGAACAGTTCATGAAATGATGAAAGCATCAAAACTGGCAGAAATGGAAAGCAGGGAGAAGAAAGGAGATAAAAGTTAGTGAAGTAAGAGAGAGGTTTGGAGGATGCCAAATAGACCAGTGTGGCTACAATTAACCATGTCAGGAAAAGTATTGCTATCATACAAGAATGGTAACAGGGGTGAGAAGACAGGAAAACTGTCTGGAAAAGATAATAGCAAGCCCAGGAGTAGGGCACTGCCCCTGGAAAAGACCAAGTCCCAGCCAGAGAAGACAGTGTATGGCCAATGAACCCCACAGAAAAGGAGGCCACAGGGCCCTGAGCACTTCTTATACATCAACAAGGGATCTGTTGATCTGTTAGAGTCAGATGTACAGACATCATTTTTAATTGGAAAAGCAAGAGCCAAAACACACTTCATCCTTTTTCCCTGAAAAATGTATTTTCCTCATAATTTCTCCATTTCAGTAACAATAAAATAGTTGTGGGATAATAGTCCTGTATACACAAATGAAAAGATAATTTTCAGAAATGGCATTTTACTAACATTTAGTCTAGTAGCTGTT
Source organism: Thryonomys swinderianus (assembly GCA_004025085.1). Taxonomy (NCBI): domain Eukaryota; kingdom Metazoa; phylum Chordata; class Mammalia; order Rodentia; family Thryonomyidae; genus Thryonomys; species Thryonomys swinderianus. Next base: position 9,170 of record PVIC010007197.1, on the reverse strand, counting down.
GGGATATCTTATTTAAATTGTCATGATTTTTGGCTCTCAAGCAACAATAGACAAATCCTGGTTTGTATTTCCCTGCTTTAACATCTGTCTCTAGAAGGGACATAAAATAAGAAAACTCCAAATCTTGAGATCTAAATTATGTTTCTCTTTAGTGAAGCTGCCATGATTTACTGAAGGACCTACAGCCCAATAATGGATAGAGAGGACCTAAAGGAAGAAAGTAATGCTAGAAGAAAAGGAATTGCAAGGAGAAACATTGCAAGTGTAGAATTTAAAGGACTTGCGAATGATTGGAATCAATGTCATTGTCCAGCTGTCTCCATAGAATATCGACCCTTTGACTAAATGTCTGAAGTAAACCTTACAGTGGTGGCTCACCAGTCATTTGTTATCATTTAAATCTCTAAAAGATTTCCCAGCATTTTTTTAGATCATATAATGTTAGAACAAGTAAGGGAGTTGAGGCAAGACTGTCGAGGTCTTCAGTGGTGGGCTTAACAAAATTTACTTTCTCATATAGTAATGTGGTTTGGATCTCGAATGTCCCTCAAAGCCCCATAGGTTAAAAGTTTGGTCCACTGACCATGGTTCTGTTGAAATGTACTGAGACCGTTATGAGGTTGATACTGGTGAAATGTCTGTACATCACTGCAGGTGTTGCCCTTGAAGGGAGCTGTGGGACCTCAATCTTTTTTCTCTTTTACTTCCTGTCCTAAAGTGAGCAGTCTTACTCTACCATGTGCTACCATCATAATATGCTTTCTCAAAAGAGGTGTAAAAGCAGTCAACAAATTGATCATGTACTGGAAGCTCCAAAACTGAGTCAAAATAAACCTTTTTCTATAAGGTAGTTATCTCAAATATTTGTTGCGGTAACGAGAAGCCAAGTAACTCATATGGTTAGTAGAGAATCATTGATTTTTGAGACAGTGACACTCATCTAACCCATGAAGAAGACCCTAAGGAAAAACCTAGAGTATACTGGGGGAGTTTAAACAGAATAGGCTGAAAAATCATGCAGTAGTTGAGGGATAAGTCAATAAGGAGCTGAACTAGAGTAATGGCTATGGAATTAGAAACAAAGGTTGTTGCAAATCTAAAGACTTAGGGTTAACTAGAAGGAATTAAAAATGATTTAGAATCCGAGTGGGTAAACACTATGATTAGAGAAGTAAGGGGGAAGAACTCGCTGATTTAAAAGATTGTGGTTTACTGTGTTAAACAAATGCATTTTAGATGAGGGAAGGCCATCGAAAAAGAAACCATCAGTATAGAAGTGGACAGAAGGATGAGCTCAGAGACGAGTCAGCAACAGAAGTACAGATTTGAAATGATCAAAAAATGGGGGGAAAAGAAACATTGGGAATAGAGTCATTAGGAACAGAAAGAGAGTGGGAGACAATAGAACACCAACTTGGAAACATTTTGGGCCTGTTAGATTTTATCCTCTTGACACCAAATACTTGATGTCTTTCCCAATACCACTTCACCAACTGATGACCAGTCCTCATCCCAATATCATCTGGGAGCCACCAAGAGTAGCCTCTTGGAACAGAAGAGGCTGTTACTACTCAAATCACTTAGGATATTCTAAGGGTTTTAGAAACTCTGTACCAGGGATTAAAAACCAAAAGCTATTCTATAATATATAACTAGGCCTAGATTCATAAAAGAAAGATGCTACTGGCAAAGCAATCAGAGAAGTAGGAGGAGAGTGAGACCAGACAGTGTCATGGAAGTGGTAGAGGAGTGTGTCGAAACTACAAAAGGACACATTCAGTTTTCTTTTGTGACACTCTAGCTATCTACCATCTGAGACCTTTTGTTGCATTGAGGAATTCCTCAACTTATTAGGCAGAGCCTGCTTACTTTTCTGAGTCTCTTGTAGCTAGGAAACTGGAGGCATAATCTAGACTCTGCCAATCAGCACAGTTGCCCTGAGCTCTGAATAAAGAGCCAGGGTTGGTGCAAGGTACATTCTGTAATGAATAGTGGCAGCATCCAGGTGCCACCAGTAAAGTAACCAGCAACATCTAGGGTGGCATCAGATTCCCTGGATGCAACTCCAGCATCATTTGGAGTCTTATTGTGGGTTCTTAGTTTCCAATCAAGGTTTCCTAGCCCATCTCTCATGCCTGCCACACTAATGCCAGGTTATTTGAGCCTTCTAATCTTTCTCTTCCTTTTCTCTTTAAATCAGCTAACGTTGCTTCTGTTCCTTACAGTCAAAGTCCATGTCTAGTCCAAAAATGTTAACCATGCCAGAGCAGCAGATTATTCAAGAGGGCATTTAACTTGATGATTAGGTTATTTATGAGTGTAGACAAGTATCTACAAATAGGAAGAAAATGTTACTTGGAGTAGAAAAGATAGCAGATTCAAAGGTAGCACTTCTCTTACCATGTTTCTGAAATCAGTATTGTACTAACCATCAATATGAATTTATTATGGATTGCAAGGGCACTCATGATGTTCCAGTTGTTACAAATACGAAGGCTATTCTGCCCATCTAATTTTCTCTTTACTGGGGCAGGACACTGGAGATGCACAAATTAAAGGAGAAGAGGTTTATTTTGGCTCATAGTTTATAAAGGTTTTAGTCTATAGTTAGCTGGCTCCCTGATAGGGTGACATGGCATAGCGTCATGGAAGAGGACAAATTATTCATGGCTTGACAGTAGGAAGCTGAGAGAAGGATTGAGGGAGAACAGAGGGAGATGTACCCTTCCAGGTCACACACCGCCCCCATGACCCACATCCCCAGACCTGGTTCCATCTCCTAGTATCACCTTTAGCTCTGAACTCATCAGCAGATTAATCCACTGATGAGTATCATAGCCCCATGACCCAATCACCTCCCAAAAGAACTACCTATGAGCACATGAGGATTTGGGGGACATTTCAGATATAAAGCATAACATTTGCTAAATGAGAATGTTAATTCTTCTTTGTTCCTTTAATAGAGAGAGACCCCCTCTTAGCATCATAATCAATAGAAACCCCACAGGTTTGCCTAGTGGGGCAGTGGAAAGGTCTGATTAGCCACAAAATTACATGTTCTTTTTATTCCCTCCCTTCCTTCACCTTATGAGGTAAAATGTAGTCTTACACTTGATATCCTAAGCTCCTCACCTTTCCACCATCCTCCCTTCCTCTCTCTTTCCTCATATGTTTCCCAGTAGATATAGAATTATCTTGGGCTACACACATTGTGTAAATGTGATATTCATTCACCTATGCAAAAAATTTCACCTTTACTTTGACCCACTCCTCCCATTTTTCTTTCTGGAAGAATTCAAATGCAGTATTGCTTATTCAAAAAGACATCTGAGTCCTCTACACCTCAGATCATTACATTTTACCCCTAATCCATGGAAATATAATCAAAACCCCCAGAAGATGCCTGAATCCATGGACAATTAAAAACCCTAAGTGTAGAATATTTTTTCTTTATACATATGTACCTATGATAAAGTTCAATTTATAAAGTAGACAGTAAGAGATGAACAATAATAAAGTGTAACAATTATAAAAATGGACTGTAAGAAAATTCTCAGCACCACTGCTCTAATGTGTTGGACCTATTAGTAAGCAAAATAAGGGTTTCTTCAGCACAAGCACTGCAACACCACTATGTTGATGTGATAACTGAGGCAGCTACTAAATGACCAAGGGGTAGGACTGGACAAAGGAATGATTCCTGTCCCAGGTAAGACATAGGAGGGCAATGGAGATTTTGTCACACTATTCAGAATAGTGTGCAATTTAAACCTTATGAATTATTTCTAGAATGTTCCATTTTAATATCTTTTGACCTCTGTTGACCAAGGTAGCTGAAACTGCAGAGAGCAAAACCACCAATAAGGGAGAACTGCTGTGATGCTGTTTCTGTTCTTCCACAGGGTTTTGTGAACAGTTGGATGTACCTATATCTAGCTATATGTGTATGTCTATGTGAGTGGCTTTATGAATTTTATCTACCTAAAACCACACAAAGATAGAAAAAAAACCCAGAAAAATAAATACAAAACGTTCTTTCCCCATACTTTTTTCATTTTCAGGTTGTTTTGGGGGAGGCGCTGGGAATCAAACTCATGATGTTGTGCTTGCAAGATAGGCAGCAGTACTACTGAGCCACATCCCCAGCTCTTCCCCACATCTTACACTCAGCCCAGGATAAACACACTTTGTACATGTATCTGGCATACTCATAGCATCTATCACACACTATTATAATTATGTTTTGGTACTTTACATTGCCACTATACCTGCACAGTGGCTATCACAGGACAGATGCTTTTAATATCTGTTGAATTCATTTATTTAACATCAGAAATAGTTTCTGTACTTGTTTCATTTAAATGAAGTAATTGGACATTACCATCTCAGCTAGACTGGGTCATTAATTTGTAAGTTCGAAAGTCTTTCCCTAAACAAGTTAAAAGCTCAATTATTATTGTAGTCTTGAATCAGAAGGGGAAAAAAACAATAAAAATACACTTTAAATGCACACAATTCCCATTTCTGAAAATTCTATTCAGTTTGGGTATTCAAGACTCAGTGCTTTTTCTTATGAAAATTATCTGACTGTGCAGTAGTCATAGAAAATAAGATCTTTAAAAACTGCCCTCAACAATGCTCCATATAGTTGTTTAAGTCATACTTCTGATGATAGCACTATACAGACAGCAAAATGTTAGTCTGTTCAGAGTTAGCCGGGGAGCTCTGTGAAGGTGGCTGTGTCTCACTCACCCTGTAACCAAGGGAGGGGAGTAACATGTTAAGTCTGTGTTGTGCCCTATGGCTTCATTCCTTGGCATCTCTCCAATAAATCCCCAAAACATAACCTTATTAATTTGAAAAAGAATGAATAATCTGAATTGACTCGATTAATGGTCTTTACTGCACACTTAACTCCTTATGCTGTTCTTTGTTTACTTCCCTCTAATGACAGCACCGAGGTGGCACAGCTCTACCTACACACCTGCTGCCCTGCATCCCTTGCTGTGGTGGGCACCACAGGTCAACATGGATCAAGAAGAGAAGCTCCTAAAAATCACGGGAAAGCTAGAAAAGATGGTGGCCAGGAGGAACATGGAAGGGGTCCGGGACCTTCTCAAGAAGCTGGACAACTATCAGATGTCCATCCAGCTGCTACAGAAAACCAGGATTGGGGTTGCTGTTAATGGGGTTCGCAAGTACTGCTCAGACAAGGAAGTGGCGGCCTTGGCCAAAGTCCTCATCAAAAACTGGAAGCAGCTGTTGAATTCCTCTAGATTTCCCAAAGGAACAAAAAGAGAAAAAAAAGAAAAAACGAAGAAGGAGAAAGTGCTTCATAGTTCAGACTGGAAGCCAGAAGCAGCCTTTTCTCCACAAAGGAGAAAAGGAAGGGAAGAGCCTAGGGACAGGACACCGTCTCTGGACTCCAAGTCTTCCATCCCCTCCTCCTTAAAAAGGCCATCAGTGAAAAGATCAAATAGCAGCAAATCAAAAATGAAGACCCCTAAAACACCCAGCAATCCCTCGACATTTGCCCCCTCCATCAGCCTCCTGTCTCCCTGCTACCTCACAGGGGACTCTATCCGGGACAAGTGTGTGGAAATGCTATCAGTGGCCTTGAAGGCAGGAGATGATTACAAGAGCTATGGAGTCAACTGTGACAAGATGGCATCAGAAATTGAAGATCATATCTACCAGGAGCTCAGGAGCACAGACATGAAGTACCGGAACCGGGTGCGCAGCCGTATCAGCAACCTCAAGGACCCCAAGAACCCTGGGCTCAGGAGGAACGTTCTCAGTGGGGCCATTTCCACAGGGCTTATTGCCAAGATGGTGGCAGAGGAAATGGCCAGTGATGAGCTGAAGGAGTTGAGGAATGCCATGACCCAAGAGGCTATCCGTGAGCACCAGATGGCCAAGACCAGTGGCACCAACACCGACCTCCTCCAGTGTGGCAAGTGCAAGAAGAAGAACTGTACCTACAACCAGGTACAAACACTCAGTGCTGATGAGCCCATGACGACCTTTGTCCTGTGCAATGAATGTGGGCATCGCTGGAAGTTCTACTGACAGCACCACTCACCGAGAAGCAGTGAAGGAGAGAATAGGAAGAGCAAGGAGGAAGTGCTAAACCAGCTGAACTGGAGAAAAAAATTGAAATGAAGAAAAATACTGATATCTGAATGAGGCAGTAAGAGTCAGAGGGAGAATTATTTTGCCAATCAACAATCACTCATTCACAAGGATTAGCTAACAGAAGAACGAACTTCAGTACCAGGATAAGAATCCATGTTGACAGACATAGAAAGTGAGAGAATTACTGCTGAGGAGCCACGGACTTGACAGTGAACTGCCTGGCCTTTGCTTTTGAATGCCTTCTCATCCAAATTTCTCATCTTTTTCTAGATTGAAAACTACCAGCAGGCTAGGGGTGCAATTCAGAAGAAGAGTGCTTGCGTAGCATAGGCAGAGCCCCAGGTTCAATTCCCAGTACTACAAGGAAGAAAGGAAGCAAGAAAGCAGTGGAGTGGAATATAGCTCAGTAGAGTACATACTTAGTATTCTCAACAATCTAGTTCAATTCCTACCACCAAAAAGAAAGAAAGAAAATGAAAGTACTGGGCATGGTGGCACATGCCTATAATCCTAACACTCTGGGAGGCTGATGCAGGACACTTGCAAGTTCAAATGGACAGTTTAGTGACTTGATGAGGCCCTGACTCAAAATTGAAAATTTAAAAAAGGATAGGATATAGTTCAATGTGAAGACCTTGGACTCAGTCCATAGTAGCAGAAAGAAAGATAGAAAAAAACACCAAGCAGGTACAGTAGCACACATCTGCATATGGTCCCAGCAACTTGTGGGACTGAAGCAGGAATGAGGCAGAGATTAGAGCAGGGAAGAGTGGCTGGGAAATTGAGCATGATGTATCCAGCATGGAAACCTGTCAGTCACCTCTGGGATGCATGTTCAGAGCAGCTTTGGAGCTCTGTGTGGGATACCTTGGATCTGACATCAGAAGGATATAAAAAAATACTGGCAGTTGACTCCATGGCCACAATCTTGTCTTTGCAGTGGCCTGCTCTGCATGCAGGACATATTTTCTCTCTTCTTTAGAGCACTTTTTTTCTCTTTGGAGCACATTTTTCATTTATTTTTCTATGTTTACCTTTAATAAATATTAAACTTTTACATTCTTCAGTTACTCATCCAATTATTTGGGCAGGACAAGAGCCTGGAGAGGACCACTGGGCACCCCACCAACTAGTAATAGGATCACCTGAGCTGTCAATTTGAGACTAGCCTGGACATATTTCAAGACTGTGTCTTTTAAAGAAGAAAAAAGAGATTCACACAAATTTTCCCTATCCTTAAGCCACACATGCAGAACAGACATATAGTTTGTCTCATGCAGATATGGCTTCCACACTAGATAGAAATCTCTCTTCCTTAATCTCCCTGGTCTCTTTGCAAACTCTGTACTTCTCCTTGTTCATAGCCATCTGCAGGAGCACTTTGAGACTGTGCCCCTCAAGGCAGGTGGCCACCATCCAGAGCAGTGGTCTCTCAGAAAGTTTATAGTAGTGCCCCTGATTTCCATGGCTCCCTGGATGATCTGGATCATGTAGCCACCTGGTCCTGACAGGGAAGACATAAAAAGACTGCATAGAAGCAGGTAAAATGGGAGGGCCCTACGGAAAGTTTAGAGTCTCTCACTGAAGGCCCAATACCTGCAGCACCTAAAGACTGAACAAGACTGAAACCCAGGTTTCTGCTGCTTGTTGTGATGGTGCCTGACCACACAGAGTGATCCAGAGCCTACAGTGTGCCCAGTCCCTAGCCTGCCAGGAATTTCCAACCTCGAGTGGAGATAACCACAGACCCAGCAGACTCCCAGGCCGGACAGGTTGGGACACCACATCTGAGCAGCGCGTTCCCACAGAGGGAAGCTGCTTAGAAGCCAGACGCTCTTTTGCCTTTTAACGTGGGGAAGCTCTGAGGAGGGTACTCAAGTGCCGATTCGGTGGGACTGGGCTGGAGCTGACATTTTCCTTTCTAACAAGTTACCAGGTAACCGCAGTGCTCCAGGTGGCCCACTGACTGCACTCTGAGTAGGGAGAGGTTAGATATCTAGATCTTTAACTGCGTTATCTAGTCCTTTATCTAAATAGTTACACATCCCTTCAAAAATGAGTAGAATGGTAACCACAATTTAATCATGTTAGTAAAGGTCGCTTTGAGATGAACTTTTCTTAAAAAAGAAATTACATGCTGCCAAGTACTGTTTGCTAAAAATAATATAGAATATTGGCTGGCTATAATGCTGCTTTGGTTTATGAACCTGTTGATGAGGAAATTCATGGACAGATTAAATACTGTCAAAGGAATGTTGGGGTTCAGGAAAATAATACCCCCAAGTATGCAGCTTTAGATTGAATCTTTTCCTTATCTACCTAAAGATAAGATCTACCAAACAGAACACAAGTGCCTTCAAATATCCTTACTTAAGCATCTTTGTCCAGGAAAGATTAAACTCATAGCACAGAGGAAGGGACTGAAAATCAAATTCCAAATCTAAAGCTCAGAAAACTTGCCTCAGGCAGTTGTGTCTTCTCCAAGACAACTCATTGCCCCTAAAAAACATTTATCACCCATCTAAAAAAGAATATTACATTTCAACCATTTGGCCCTTGTTTGAGTTTTCATATCTTAGATAGCTCCTGTGCACATAAGCAGGTTAATAGTTTGTTTGGGTTTTCTACTGTTAATCTCTTGTTAATGGTTTTGCCTCCATCCTCATGACTCATCTAATCCTAATCTCCAAATACCATCAACATAGGAGTTTCAAGGTAAGTTTCCAATGCTGGAACTTCTAGCACATACATTTAAACCAGAGCAGAGATGATATCTTTTCATAGGTTATAACAAGCAGCGTGGTAAATACAAACACTATTACAACCTAACTCATCCTTATGTTACATTCTTATGTTTGATGTTGACCCTTCCCCCCAAGAACTTCAGAAAAATGAAACATGTAAAAGCCCTGGAACTAAGCAAAGGAGCACATGCCTATAATCCAAACACCCTGGGGGCCTGAAGCAAGAAGGTCATAAATTTAAACTCTGCTTTGGCAATTTAGCTAGACTGTCTCAAAAGAGAAAATGTAAAA
>PVIC010007196.1:0-49270 GCA_004025085.1 Thryonomys swinderianus | reverse complement strand
AGAACTTGGAAATATATTTGCATACAAATTAATGGTAGGGTCTGTATCCAAAACATATGAAATAATATGGAAAAATATTATTGAAAACTGTGGTAATGACATTGGTACTCTCTTGAATACAAGCACAATATTTAGTGTTACCTAATTCCTTTTTTATGAATACATGTTTGAAGACTAACAAAAAAGTAAACCTAGCAGATACCAACAAAGTTAGCAATGCCGTTAAAACTCATCAATAAACAATGTAATCAACTGGAACAATCCTAAGCACAGTTCATACAAATATTCAATGGCGCATTCAGTAAAATGGCACTGAAAAAATATCGAGATTTTTAAATTTAGCATTTTATTTTAAAAATGTTAAATTTAGCATTTTAAATTTAGCATTAAATTTTAAATATAGCATTTTAAAATTACATTTCTTTGAAATTCCTTTGAAATCCAGGAATATTTTTTTTTTGGAAATTCACATTTGTTGAAAAATTGTGCTGTATAAAAGTGGCATGAATGAAACCAACATGAAATGACATCTAGTGTTCTTCACAACAGGAATCATAAGTTTCCTGTTATAACCAAGCTCTATAAATGGATACTCTAATAACAAAGCTCTTCTGTACTTCCTTTACTCTTGTGACTTTTACCCCAAACCTTCATTAGTGTGTATTTTTTGCAACTTAAATTCACTATTTTACTCATTAATTACAACTAACATAAAATTTTTATTACTATACAGTATGTTACCACATAATTTAGCAATATAAGTTTAATATGTACTGATTTCACCTTAACAAAAAATGTGAAAAAACTCATCTACCCTTTTTGAATTCTTAATTATCCCAAATATTTAGCCTATAGACACATTAATTTCTTGTGTTTTAATAATGCATAGATGCTGTAAGATATTCAAATAAAATGGTTGATAGAGATGATTAATTCAATCAGTTCATTTAAACAAGACTTGTTTTTTATTCTTTTCAGTGTTTTTTATTAGTACATGTTTGTATATCATCATGTTTACATTCCTGTGGAGAACTGAGAAATGTATATAATGCATCAGAATTCCTTTTGTGATCCTCTTTCCCTGTCCTTCCTTCTGCCTCCATGCATCTCTAGATCTCTTTTAAAATTTTGTTATTTTTACTATACTAACAGGAAAAGGAATGACTTCCACCAATCACCCACATAGAAAAATTGAGGTAGGAATTTAGTCTTCTACCTAACTCTTTTTTTAAAGTGCATTTTAATTTGATGCTCCATTTACTTCTAAACAAAACTTACCTCTTCAGTGTCTTAAACTGTTATTTCCTTGAGCTCTACTAAATAGATATTTCATAATCCGTTCATGTGTCATAAAATTATATCTCTGACTCTTTGGAAATTTTTTTTAAATGTCAAACTCTTAGAAATGTAATATATATAAATTATGACATGTTACATAAGGGGACCACTTCTCTAGTGTTTAGATTTCTAGAGAAATAATTCTCAGTCTTTGAGAAATGTGATGTGTTTAAAATACCAAATGTACACAGTTTAGATAAACCTGTGTCATATCAGTCGGGATTGGTGCTTGGTAAGAGCTAGTAATGGTTATGAAGTGGTTTACTCTTTATATCAGACTACTATGGAAAATATGCAGCAGAATTTCTAAAAATATTAGAGAACTACTTTCCTCCTCATTTTTACTCATGTTTTGAAAATACTGGCTATATATTTGTGGAGGACCTTAACAATGTTCAATTTTAATGATACTGTATTTTTATCTTTATCATATATTTAGTTGATCCCTGCTTCTTTTTCCTCTTCATTTATTATTGACATTCAGATTCATAGAATAGATTAAACAACAATAAATGCTCTCCGGTATTTAAACCTTTTACAGCATAGGAGCCAATAGAGGTATGTAATCCTGTCTATTTAACAATGATTTAAATTCTGCATGCATATTTAAGAAAGAATTGACTGAAATAAAAGAACAGTAATAATTTATAAACATCAAAGCAATCCAGAAACACAAAACATTTGATTAGATGTATATGTCTCGTTTTTCCATGAATACTGTAAGAGAATCAATATGCACATTCACTTATAATTGTGCATAAATGGGTGGTTGGCACAAAATTGACAAAATAACTGAGATGAATAATGTGTCTTTCAATAAAAATTATCAGTTGTCTCTTGGAGTCCTCTTTTTCATATTATTAGTTAGATATAGATTAATTCTCTTGGAGGTTGTCACAAATAATTTCTACTCTGATTTGTATAAGAATATATGTAATACATCTTTTCTTTGTCAATAATATCACAGACATGATGGATTCACTATAAACAGCACAGCAAATCTCTTTTTAAGCGCAGCAGACTTTCTCAGATTTTGCAAGTACTTCTCTTGGTGCTAGAGTCACTCTGAAAATGTACCTAAAAAAATGTGGCCTCTATGTCTTGCTCCCTGGATGCTCTAACAGCATCTCAATCATAGCTATGAATTGTGGTAATTCTTCAAAATATTATGGGGCCTATTCTAGCAAAAAGCAGCGCACTTCTCTAAACTTTAGAACATTTTATTTCTATCCAAAAGAGCATTTTGAAATTTTAAATCACAAAAAATGTAGTTTGAGTTATAAGGTATTTATAAGACACTTGAAGGGATGGAACATGTATTTTTCAATGAAAATATAGTTTGTTTATTCTATGGGTATCGTCACAGAAGGCTAAGATATTAAATATCTGTTAAAAATTCAAGAATGAGGACGGAGATTTAGCTCAGTGGTTCTGGCACGTGCCTTGCAAGTGCGAGGTTCTGAGTTCGATCCCCGGTAGCCACATACAATGCTGGGTGTGGTGGCTCACGCCTGTAATCCCAGTACTCGGGAGGCAGAGACAGGAGGATTGCTGAGTTCCGGGCTTGCCTGGGCTACATAGTGAGCTCAGGGCCAGCCTGAACTACAAAGCGAGACACTGTCTCAAAGAAAAACAAAACAAAAACAAAAACAAAATTCAAGAATTGAATCGGTGGCAAGGTGGACGGTGTTCACATGCCTGGAATTCTATGCGAGTGAGCCTTTGAAGAGTGCGTTTTGCTCCCATCCCCCATTCTCTCCTTGCTCCTGTCTCTCATGAAATGAGATACTATGCTCCATCACATGCTCTGCGCTGGGACATTCTGCTTCACCAAAGCAAAGATACCAGGTGATCATTAGTCGAAATCTCAGAAACCATAAACCTGCATAAACATTCCTTCCACTGAGTTGTTTTCTCAAGTATTTTGCCACAGTAATGGAAGTAACACAACGTATCATGCACACTGTATATGTCTAAGCACATGAAATATGCACATATATCTACATTACTGAAGATAAATCATCGAAATACTTGTAGAAAGGACCCCAGCACAGATTCTAAGAGATGCACAACTGTAATTCCACCTAAATTAAGTGAAATTTTGACAGTGCAATTTAAATTTCAACAGAGTTGGCTCAGTTGGCTCACTGATAAATGAAGGGCTGTTTTAACGTTATGATACAACGTTATGATATGTATTGTGATTTCATGATATGTTTTGAGCACTAATGAAGTCAAAAAGTGAAATTTTGAGTTGCATTAGACCTAAAACCATACATAAAATAATTCACTTTTCATTTGCAGTAATAACAGAATATTTGATATAAAAGCTGACTTTCTTTATCTGTTAGTAGACTTTAAAAAAATTACAGCAGTCACATTTAATTCAGAATTAAAAATTTTCTCATTGAAATAAAAGATTATTTCTTGTCATTGGAAAATATTTACTGGACCCCTTAATATAATGAGCTATTTTTATAAAGAAATACATTGTTGAGGTGCATGCCTGTAAATCCTAACAGTTGGGAGGTAGGCCCAGGAAATACACCAAGAGTTTGGGGTCAACCTGGACTACACAGTGAGTTCAAGGTCAGGCTGAGCTCCATACTCAGATGCTGTCTCAAAGGGAAAAAATAAAACCACAATAACAAGAAATGATATATAAATAAAAAATAAATAAAACTATATTAATTAGAATAAGTTGAGAAAGTGTAATCTGATAATAAATTAGCTTCCAGAAAAACATTATATTAGTCAGTCTAGGCAGGCCACAGAAATATGTAACCCAGAGTGGATAGGTGCACGGCACATTGAATTGTGTCCTCATTCATGCCTAGAGTACATACAGGACATCATCTTGTAATTAGAATGGTGTATTTTTTGGTAGCCCTTAAAATTTTAAATTGATCAGTTCTTTGAAATCAAATAAGTCAGATAGAAAAGAGAAGATCTTTCTTTTAGGGACTGAAGAAACAAAAGATCACCAGGCATCCCTGAACCAGATCATTATGGCTCAGTCAGAGTCCCTTAACTGCGAGAAAATTCAAACAGCCAAAGTGAGTGGACTCTTTAGCCCATGTATCCTCTTAACATCAGCATCTGTTCTGCTGGATTCACAAAAGGATAAGTAGGAAAAACATTCTCAGTCATATATTACGAGTAACTTACTGATCAATAAACCTTTTCTCAAAATAGAATGCATGCAATGAGTTTGGCTTCTATTTTTATATCTATTTTATAGCTACATTATATATCATTTCTATATCCCTATTAAGATTTTTAATAAATGAGAGTTTAAATTATTGTCTATGTGTTTCTAGTTAGCTCCTGAATCTTTACAATTATCTAGTATCAAGTTAAGAAATTAATTTTAATGTGATTTTGGTTCTGCTTATTTAATCATTTACAGTGGAGACTTTTATGTAGCAAATACAGCACATACACTTACACCAAAAACTTCAGGAAAGAGGCATCAGTTAGTGTTCTCTGAAAACTGCTTTGGCTGATGTATTCTTTAATTTGTTACGATATACACAGAAAATTATAGTGGGATGATTCTACGTTAGTGTGGGTAAAATACTTATTGTGTATGTGAAATCACATATGAGTTAGATCATCATGATAGTGTTAATAAATTTTAAACTATATATGTGCATATACAACATATGAAGATTGACAGTATTAATAATGTTTTTCAGAGCTCTTCTGTTCTGACTGAGTAAAACCCTCTGTAAGAAATGGATAATACTGTCACAGCATGTTGAGTCATTTGAATTTTATCACCTAAGAGTTTTACTGAGAACTGAATGCTTCTCATCCAAATGTTAAATTTAACATTAGTAACACACTTGATCGTGTGTGGTTGTCTCATCTCATACAGAATTCTTTATCCCTCAGTAATTATGGGAGCTATCCAAACACAAAAACATAAAAGAGCTATAAATTTTTATGTGCAGACTAATTTAGATATCATGTAGGCAATAAGAAACTCAGCAACCTGTGGCAAGGGCATTTCATAATTAAAGCTGGCATTTATTACAGAACACTCAAGTAAACACATGTGTCAGAGTTTATCTTGGTGTTTCTGTGCAGAGATTCAAACTAGAGATTTCAGAATGACTCACTTATTTTAGTATGTCATATTTTCTTGGCTTTAAATTCAGTAGTGTGAAAGTTAACAAGCTTTTCTTAGCATGAAGATATAAATTGTCTAGTAGGAGAGCTGTTCTAAAGCTGTTTTACTACAAGTGCATTTTAATTAATCTGAAATAAATTTCTTGTGACACAGATTCGAATACGGTCTATTTTAAAGCAGTGTAAATTAAGTACTATTGTTTTTACCTACAATCTAAATCTGTGATTTGGGTAATAATGAAGAGATGAAAGGTGAATTAGGTGAGCCAGTAACTAAATTGAGTTTCATCAGCACCTCTGTGTATTCTTTTGCACAAATATCTGATTTTATTAGTATGAAGACTGATACTTATTTGCAAGTCTTGATAGTGCCATCATTTTTTAAATTTATTTTTTAGATGCAACTATTTTATCACCTAGAACTATTGAGTGAAATTTTGAAAACAGATACTGTTTCCCTACTTGTCACCAAAACAGCCCAAAGTACTCTTCATTATTTTTTGTTTTTCTGACCACATCCACCTGAAAACTAGGCCGCTGGTGTTATTTGGTTTATATTTTTAGCATTTGTACTTTTTGGAGACTGATATAGCAGAAGTTAAGTCAAAAAATTAATTCTGTGTTTAAGGAACAAGCAATATATTCAGAAAGGATAAGAAGAGTAATTTGTCACAGTCTTGTTTTTAGTTTATGAGTCCAACGGCATAAAATTCTTGAAATCTAATTCTTCAATGTGATAAATTTCAACCAGTGAAGATTCTTATTTTTCTATGAAGTGGTTGAAGTTATTTATGTTTGTGTATGTTATTAAATTGAACTGAATCCTTATACTGTTGCACTGTGACCTACTTGCACCATATTGATTAAAGATTATTAAAGTGAATTATCTATGTAATTTTCCAAAAAAAATACAAAAGTGGTATAAATATATGATATTCAGTGTAACTGAACTGGTTTGCATCTTAATGCTCATATGCTATAATTGTCTTTGTTAACTAACAAAGTATCTAAATTTTCAAAAACATCCTGATTTTTATATTAAATAAGATGATCAATATAATTATAAGGAATATTGGAAACTTTCTAATGTTGACAGGGATGTTCTAGGTGTTCACTGCTATGAAAAATTTCATTTTTGGAATTTATTTGGTAAAGCTGCCAAGGGTAGGGATAGAAAATATAATTACTGCTAATCTATTCTTCATCTTCTGCTGGGTAGTATATATATATATATATATATATATATATATATATATATATATATATATATATATATATAATTAAGTTTCACAGGAATCAGATTTTACATTTTCTTTTTATATAGGCACAGGTGAACATATTCAAAAGTGTCAACTACGTAGCCAGTTCCTGTCATATAAAAAGATAATTAAGGTTATTTTTGGTAAAATAATTCAATTTTAATATTAAAAGAAGCCAGAAATCCATAATAGTTTTACTAATTTGTTTCTTTACTTGAAATTAAAGGAAGGCAGGAAGGTTTTGGAGAACGATAGGAACAGAGTGCATGGGGGGCTGTGATAGCCAGTGACCTTCACTCTTAGGCCTCCTTCCTTGGAAAGGTATAAATGGCCTGTTGATCTGCTCTGTACAAAGCTTGAGCACTGACTTCACACTCATGGTGTGTACTGAGTCACCAAATTGGACTAGATAATTTGCTCAGACACCTCAAATTGTCATGCACAGAAGTGTGCCACAGCCAGATACTGTACAGACCACGTCCTATTTTTTAATCTCTTTCAATTTCCTGCAGTGATGACCTTGGATGGATGATGTTGTGATAAACAAAGCCATCCTCCTTTGACTTGATATTATTTTTTCCTTCTTGTACCAGGAATGGAGCCCAGGACCTTACATTTGCCAGGCAGGTGCGACACCACTGAGTTAATTCTTGGCTTTACTTTCTTTTCATGCTTTCATATCTCAGTTTCCCTATAGTAGAACACTTAAGAAGAATTAAAATTCATTGTCAATGCCTCTTCTCCTTCCATCTCTGTCATCGAAGAGTCTCCAATATAATATAACAGAAAAATTCAACCAAACTGTTCTTATCAAAATCACCAGGGGCTTTAATTTGCCAAATCCAAAGTCATTCACCTGCCTCGATTTTATTTAATCTCACAGCAGCACAGCAGAAGTATCTCTTTTTTTAAAAATATCTTTTTCCTACATCACTGAGCAACCCCATTCAATTTAATTTACCAGGCCATCCTTGTGTAAACTTAAAAAAAAATGGTACATGTCTGCAGTCCGTGCTATTTCCAGTCATCTTGGAGAGGAGATACATGTACTTGCTGTGGCTTATTTCTTTAACACCCTTCCCCTTCCTTCTCCTTCCCTCCTCTTCTATCCCCATCCCAAATTTCACTCTTTTTGATACATTTATCTTAGCTCATATTATGGTATATAAACTTTACAGTCCTCGATGTTCTTAGCCTCCCACACATGGTCTACCTTTTTCTATATTTCCCCCTTTTCCTCCTCTTCACTTTCTTGTCCGGGTTCCCTTGGACACCTTCCCCACTGAAAGAGATCCAGTCCCAGCACCCAAGCTTAAACGTAGTGTGGTATCTCTCTTTCAAGTGAGGCAAAGTGCAAACAAAAGGAGTAACAGAGGATGAAGAGAAGGGGGAAAGGGATGTCTTCTGGCCCTGTTTTGATTAGCAGCAGAGTCGACCTGAGTGCTTTTGTCTTCACTGCTAGCGGAGTACCTCCACAGTCAGGCCCTGCGTGTCGCGACTCCCACTTGGCTGCATATGATCCTGTGCGCTTGGCTGTGACGCCTTTTCCTCAGCGCATGATACAGCTGACCTCCTTTCAGCATCACTTTGAAGATCCTCTCCTAAAAGGGCCCTGCTTCTCCTGCTAATTAATCATAATTATACTTCACTTGTACTTAAAACTGTCATAATATGCATGAAAGTTTTGAGCATTTTATTAAACATTAGTTATTTGTTGCTTGTATATATAATTAAATGTGAATTAAAAATTAACCCCTATGTCCTTTATAGCTGTATTCTATTTTTGAAAATAAATTATTGTTATGTTTGATGAGAAAGAAGGTAGGAAGACAAGGAAAAGGGATTAAGAAATTGCCATTAAAAAAAGATGAACCAGGTTTGGTGGCTCACGCCTGTAATCCCAGCATTTAAGAGGCAGAGGCAGGAGGATTGCTGAGCTCTAGGCTTGCCTGACTACATAGTGAGCTCAGGGCCAGCCTGAACTGCAAAGTGAGATCTTGTTTCAGAAAAAAAAAAAAAAAAAAAGGCAGAAGAACAGAATGAGAGAGGTAAAGGCAAAACTTTCTTTGCTTAGCTAACAAGCTGGAATCATTATTATATCAACTAATATTTTTTTTTGAGACAGGGTCTCGCTTTCGTAGTTCAAGCTGGCTCTGAGCTCACTATGTAGCCCAGGCAAGCCTTGAACTCAGCAATCCTCCTGTCTCTGCCTCCTGAGTGCTGGGATGACAGGCGTGAGCCACTACGCCTGGCACTGTGTCATGTGGTATTGATTGCTGGTGGGCTTGAGTCACCCCGCCCAACATTGTATGTGGTTACCCGGGATCAAACTCAGAACCTTGTGCTTGTGAGGCCGGCTTTGGAACCACTGAGCTAAATCTCCGGCCCCAACTAATAATTTTTTGACACATACTATACAAGTTTTTTATACTGTAAAAAGAATTGTATTCTAATGAATGCATAATGACAGCTTTAACTTGTGAATGTTAAAAAATAAAATGTTAAAAGATGAAAAATCAGAAAATAATATGTGTACATTCATATTATCGAATCATTTCATAGTGAATAAATATTTAGTTAAAGCAGTTTTAAAACATTTTAGTATGATTTAAAATGTTCATTACTGAATCACATTTGTCACAGTTAGGAAAAGTAAGGAAATAAACTGTACTATATATTGTGCTGTCAAAAAATTTTGACTGACTCTATGACAATCTTTTACATAACATTTTCCACAATAGAATATTTGGAGTTTCCATGGCAGTCAATTTTTACATCTTAGATAAATTATTTTTTTCTACCTCTATTGTATTTAAACTATTAGTGACAACATTAGGTTTGAAAAGAAACTACAAGTGAACATAGCTGCTTAGAGGTATTAGTTTCATTTCTTAGCATTTGTAGACTATAGTTTTGATTTATATGATGGGTTAGGTTTTATAAATTTACTTTCTAAGTTCCATACGTACATTTTATATAATTTTATCAATTGCACCAGTAAAATATCTAAACTTCTTATCACTTCTAAATTTGAAAGGCAAATTTAATAAAAGATATTAATGTCTATAATATTTTACAAGATTTTATTACACAGTTGATGTTTTGAAAAAGTTACTCAAGCAGGAAGGAAGCACTATGGTAGAACTTAAAATATTCTACTTCCAAACATATTCTGAACACATTTAATCTGTCGTCATTGCTAAGATAATTTGATGTAAATGAATATGCAATACCTTCTGGAGACATCTCAGGTACAGTGGCCTCATAAGGTTCATCTAGGAATCTGGGTTCATTGTCATTGATATCCGACACTCTGATGACAAACTCAGATTCAGGTTCCACAGCCCTTCCAGTAGTGGTGTCTATTACCTGGGCTCTCAGAATGTAGAGGGATTGTTCTTCTCTATCAAGCTTCTGATTGGCATAAATGTCACCTGTGTTACCATCAATGTCAAAAATCCTTCCAGCACCAGCACCCAGAAGTTTGTACTGGAAGGAACTGTTTCCGTTATCTAAATCGGATCTGAGCTGCAAGGACAAAGAGGGACAATTAAGCTTCCAGATAGATGCCAGCAACAACCCAGTCTTAATTATTTTTTATTCATGGATGCTGGCCCTTTCTCAAGCTGGTAATTCTGTGCAATACCCACATTATATTATATGAAGTAAAATATGAACTTTAAAATTAAAATATTTTGTCAGTGGAGGAGGTTTAATTTTCAGTGCATAACTAACTTTAGCAATTTTAGAATTCTAAACAAGATTGTGCACATTCAGGGTGCCATGGCCATAGACTAGAATTCTAAATAAGAGTAGACAATACTGATGAAAAATATAGTAACTGAAAAAATGATTTTTTATGAAGCATGCACAACATAATTTCTTCAAGCTTGCTTTGTAATTTCAGTGGAATACTCAAAGATTTACATTATGGGACTTAGAACAATGTGAGGATAAGAATACATTGAAAATAAATCATCTATTTAATCACCTATTTAAATAACACTTTTTATTATCTTGGCTGAGAATACATTGAAAATATGCTAGCGATGGGGAAAACAGGAAAGATAAGATGATCTCAGCGATGCACTAGATACTTATATAGAAAAATACTCATTCAAACCAGTAATCAACACATTGAGGTACATATCATTGATGTGATTAATAACATCTTAAATGAAGGAAAGGAAGACAGAAACATTGCGAAACATTTCCAGTGTCATGTTTTTTGTTGTAGATTTGTGAATCTGACAACCTTATTTCTCTAATGACAGATCCTCGCAAATCAATTATATAATGTGTTGTTCCGCCGTTGTATTTTAATGGAAAATATAAACTTTTGCCTCCAATATAGTCTACTTACCCCTCAAATGTGTGTTTTGTTCTTGTGCTAATATTAATTTTAATTTCTAAAAAGTAATTTTTTTCATCTTTTTTGGTGGATGAAATATTTATAATTTTAAATTTGCATATAAAAGTACAAGTGTTATTCTAATATAGTAAATTGGTTATACTTTGTCATATCATGAATTATTTTTACATAAAGTTTCCCCCTCTTAAAATAATACCCTCCTTTTTGCAGGTGTACATTTTCTAGATTAATTGTTCTTGCATACTATTGCAATTACTCATTTGCATATACTCTTAAATTAACCATGAAGCAAAAGCTTGATTCATTACTTTTCCTTGGCTTTTTTAACTTATTATTTTTGACTTATAAGCAAAATTTGTATGTGATGAAGAAAATCTACACATATCTCTAACAACTGATTTAAAATCTTTATGTATTATCAGTACTAATAAAAAAAAACAAACTATAGAAATTATCCCTGAAAATATAGCCTTAATAAAACAAAAACATTTAAGAAATGAAGAAATAATATCCAGCTTAAGTTTCTGCTGTAGTTCATTTAATTTGGTAATCTTGTCTATTCATAAAGATAAATATTCTTTATGATGTCTAGATATTAAGAAAAATAAATGTATTCCAATCATTTTATCAAACAAAGCCTATGTGGCTGTATTTTTAAAGGTGTCACATTTATATAATATATGTGAGAATCTGCTGAACATTAAAATGAAGATGTTATATTTAATAATAATGTATTACAACTGCAGTTATGGTATAATTTTCAAAAATCAAACAGATTTTGAAATGTTTGTCTTAATACTTACCTCAATGTCACAAAATTCATTTATTAAAACCATTTTTTATTTATTTATTTATTTTTTTGAGACAGGGTCTCTCTTTGTAGTTCAGGCTGGCCCTGAGCTCACTATGTAGCCCAGGCAAGCCTCCAACTCAAGCAATCCTCCTGTCTCTGCCTCCCAATAAACCCACTTTTTACAATGGAAAATTCTGTGAAATTTATTATGCCTCTCTTTAAAAGATATTTTCTCAATTAAGTAACCATTTTCAATTTGGCAAATGAATCACTTGAAATTAAAGAAAATTGTATTTCTGTCTATTAACAAATGTTGACAAGTGAATTAAAAGCAAGTATTCTTGGACATAGGAGTTATGTTTTATATTTTGTAGCTCTTTAATTATGAGCACCTAAATATTAATTACAGTTTTTTTTCCCCTCAAACCAGTTATCAGTATGCTATTTAAGCCACACGAAATGGTTTAGAGGGAAAAATGTCCTAGGATGTTTCCATACTGATTCTTTAAATGTTATTGTTTTGGTAGTAGGGATTCAATCTGGCGAGTTCCCACTGAGCTATGGTATATGCCCAGCACTTTTTCAGATTTTGAGGAAAGGTCCCACCAAGGCAAAAATTTGTCCTGGCTGAACTGGGAATTGCCTTCTTTTTTTTTTTTTTTTTTTTTTTTTTTTTTTTTTTTTTTTTTTTTTTTTTTTTTTTTTTTGAGACAGGGTCTCGCTTTCGTAGCTCAGACTGGCCCTGAGCTCACTATGTAGCCCAGGCAAGCCTCGAACTCAGCAATCCTCCTGCCTCTGCCTCCCGAGTGCTGGGATGACAGGCGTGAGCCACCACGCCCGGCATGGGAATTGCCTTCTTGCTTCATCGTCCCCAAATGCTGCAGTTACAGAGGTGCACCACCACATCTGGCTTTCGAAAATGCATTGTATACAATGAAAAGGTAGGCCAAATCGAGTATTGAGTAATAGAAGGAACATGGAAGGTGAGGTAGGGAGAAGCAAAAAGAAAAAACGTCTAGAAGATATGCCAGTGACATAGGTAATGCTTATTCTGTATTATTCTTATTCTTATACTGTAGGGACGGTGCACGTTCCTACAGTATCATATTTATTAGTTCTTTGCTTGTCACCCTGTCCAGTGACTGAAGCTCATGGCAAGCGTGGTCAGCGTGCCTCAGTTCCCTGCCAGGAACTGAGTGGGGATGACACTTCTTTTCATCAGTGTGCATGTTTTACCCACAGACCTCGTAAACATCACGTGGGAGGGTAAATCATCCTTGTAGCAGGCACACATACACACCCACAAACAAAGTCCTGTGCCCAGGAGCTAACCCTCTGGTGAATGTACTCATATATATTTGGCTGACAGGACAAGTGAATTCCGTGGAATCCAGACATCGTTCTAACTGCAGCATCTTGAATGTACTAGAAAAAGACAGTTAATAAATACTGAGTACTTTGCCCTTTGGGTCCAATTTAAGTCTACTGCAAGGTAATTAGTGGTTAAACTTATCTAAATTTTTTCATCTAGAGAAAGAGCCTTTTGGAAAGGGGAAAAAAGACAAGATATGATATTGATGTATTACCTTTGTTTAAATAAAACCTAATAATTATTAAAATCAAAAACATGAACAGATTCTCATTAAGAAAACTTTCTTAAAATATCATCTTCTGAAAGTGAAAATAGTTACTTTTTGTACTTCACTTTCTGTAATCAAAAGAAATATATAGCCTCTTGAAGGTCCTGGGCTGTAAAAAGATACAGTATTAATTTCCTTCCTTAAAAATAAATGAGGAGTTAATCAACAGCTACTAACAGAAAATAAGGCTAAGTGCTGTTAGTAAAAAACATTTGATGCAACACGGTTCCTTTTACCAATTACCAAAATCAGCACCATTAAATTTTCAGAAGCTGATAAGTACATAGATTGAAGGATATACTAAAATGTAATGTGAAAGCCAGAAATCTTCCTTTTTCTCTTGATTTTAATGGATATTTTAGGTGCTTCAAATTTGAAAATTTAAGCTTGTGTTTGAGCATTACAACAGTTTCACTGAGAAGAAAAGCAACTCATCAAACACTAAAACCTCCTTAACATATTTATGTGATGTAGTTACAATGCCTTTTAGTAAAATAGTTTCAGAAAATAAGTACCCGTCCAATGAGATGTCTGGTGGTGTTCAATTCCTCAGGCACAAAAAATTGATTCCACACCCAGCCACGCTTCACTCTCCAGTTAGAGCCCACTGGTTGCTTAACCTTCTCTGTTTTACAATTTTCTGTAGCCTTAAGACATGGGCATAGAAGAGGAATTCCCAGGATAAAAGGTAGGAAGATGTAACAATCCATTTTGATGTCTCCGTATTCAAGCTGTTATTCTTCATAGGAAATGAGATGTTGTCAATAAAAATCTTGTTTTCCTTTACATATGTTTTCTTTTACATACCTAAAGCGTAAAAAAACCCAAAATTTAACATTTAAGAAGTACTATTTCTTACGTAATTGTCAAAGGTGACAACTTCTGCATCTAAGGCAAAATAGAATAAAAACATATTTGCTTTATCTTCCAATTAGAGTACTTGATTATATTTTATAGCTCACCAGTAATTTAATTGGAAAAATCTACTTGGACATCAGTTGTTTTGAACTACAATCATAAATCTGCCTCAATGTTTAAAAATTATTCAACCAACCCTTTGATTGACAGCTGACACAGAATTTTTATTATTATTTAATTTGCTTACTTTCTGTCATAGCAAAGTTTCAAGCTAGTTTGTCAAAGTAGCAATCAAGCCAGGAAAATTAAAAGTTGAATATGTCTCCTTTCTCACTTGATAGAACTAAAATTTCTTGACTCCTCTAAGTGTGATGTCTTGCTCAATTAAATAGACAAAATAAAAAAAATTAAGCTTCAAACCTGTGAGATTTAGTAATCAATTAGATCAAAATGTTCTAACTAGAGTTTCCCAGTTGTTTCTGTCAGGACTGGAATTCCCATTCTTATACGGAACCAAATAGCTTTGTACAAAGTCCTTGTATAAAAATTGAATACATTTTTTGGCTCTCATAAAGAAAAATAATTTGGTGAGTTCTGCAGGATCATTTGCTACAACATAATCAACAGTAAAGCCACAGTGTCTCAGGTTAGAAGTTTCTTTGTATAGTCTTGTTCTGAAAATTCAGAAACTATTTTATGAACATCTCTTGAGAGAAGTTTTTGTTTGTTTGTTTGTTTGTTTTTTTACATCTTGGACTCTTGTTAAGGAGAGTTGCTTAAAAACATCTAATTAAGAAAGAACATGGGAATTCTGTGTTTCTTCTGTGGTCCCCTACAGCAGATATATTCTAGTAATTTACTTAATGAAGGTCATGAGGAGATTCAGAAAGTGATGAAAATTCAAGATGAACTTCATCCTTAAATTGAATATTTAAAATGCATACATCTATTCCTCAAATATTGCTAGAATAGATATTTCTGTAACTACTTTATACTTTTCTAAATGAGAAGATATTTTATAAATTTGGAAAACTCTCACTACTACTGATATGAGAAGTACTTGTTATATGTGGATAAATAACATTTCTGTCAACCCAATATGAAATTTCCATACAGATAAAGTTAGAGACAATATAATGAACACAAGCTTCACTACCAAGGTTTAACAATTACAAATATGGGACCAATTTCATATTTCCACACATGGACATACTTCCTGATAGTAAAGAAATTTCAAATGTCAATCACTTTAATAATTTATCACACACACACACACACACACACACACACACACACACACACACTGACCATAAAGTCTATGTATGTGATTTTATGTGCACTCTTTAAAATCCAAGAGGAAGAGATGACACTAATAAATATACATAAACCAAATGCTAGTGTACCTAATTATAGAAAACAAATATTAATAGACAACTAAATAAGCATTAATACAATAGTAGTGGGGTGTGGGACACAGGAAGAGGATGCAGCCAGAACCCATTCAGCAAGCCCCAGTCTCCTGAGAGCCACACAGCACAAACAAAACAACCAAAAAACAGTCAGAAATAAGACTTAGAGAAGAAACTGAGTCAGGGCTTGACACATTCACTCTGGACACGAAAAGATGAAATTTCCAAGCTCACCACATTTTCATTTGGTATCAAACTTATATGCCTATAATTCTAGCATGTAGAAGGCGGGGTAGATGCCTGCAATTATCTAGATGAAATTCCCATAGGGCATGGCATTCCCAGCAATAATCTTTGTAGATGCAAGTCTGTAGGGCAGGACAGATGTCAGCAATAATCCTTGAATTACGCAAATCCTGTTGTAGATTTGTCCTGGAGTATCACAAGATGTGGGACCATCAGAGGCCTCATTGCTATCCCAAATCCATCTGCAAGCAGGAAAGTTCAGCCCAGACACATCTTACTGTACAATTATTTCTCCCAAATAGGACTGTTACCAAAAGTGGGAGAACCTCAATATCCCACTATCATAGACACATTAACTAGACAAAACTCAATCAAAAATGTTAGAATTGAACCAGTTTTGAACAAATAAACTTATAAATGTCTACAGAGTATTCCACCCCACAAAAAATCAGAAAGCACATTCTTCCCAGCTGCACACAGGTCATTCTCCAAAACACACCACATGCTATCTCATAGAAAATGTTTAACTAAAGACAAATGAATTGAAAACATCCCCTGTTATCATAAGACTACAATGCAATGAAATTGGAAAACAATAGCAAAATTTTAAAAAACTGAAATGCAAGAACTTCACAAGCACATGGATATTGAAGAACATCCTCCTGAACAACCAAAGCGTCACAGAAGTAATTAGCAGTTTCTAAAATTATATAATAATGGCAGCATAACACAGAAATCTGTGGGGCACAATGAAAGCAGTTTTATGAGAAACATTCATACCAGTGAATGTCTATAATAGGAAAATAGAATGAGCTCAAATAGACAACATAATGCTGAACCTCAAACAAGAAGATCAAGACAAACCCAAAGCTCATAATAGGGAGGAAATTAATGTAATAGAGACAAAGAGAATGTAAAAAAAAAAGTTTAAGAGTTCGCTCTTGAAAGAATAAATCAAATTGACAAACCATTAGACTAACTTAACCAAAACAAAGAAGAAGAAAAGGAAAGAAAAGCCTCAAATCCACAGATCCAGCAGAAATACAGAGAATAAGTAACACTTCAAAAATCTGTACTTTGAAAAGATGGGAAACAAAGAAACAGATTCCTAGACACATATGAACATCCAAAGTTGAATGAAGAAGATATAAGAATTCTAAACATCTCAAAATCAATCAGTGAAATTGAAAATGTAATTAAAAGCCTACCAACAAAGAAAAGTCTGGTCTCATTGGCTTCACTGCTGAATTCTGTAAGAAATTTAAGGAAGAGGTAATGTCACTCTTCTCAAGCTCTTTAATTAAATTGAAAGGGAAGTAATACTCACAAATTCATTCCTAGAAGCAACAATGACTTGATTAAAAAAAAAGAGAATGTGCCAACCAACATGGAGTACTACAGGCCAATCTCTGTAATGAATATATATGCAAAAATCCTCAACAAGATACTGCAGAGGTCTATAAAGATTGCACACCTTGATCAAAATGGGTTTATCCCAGGAATGGAAGGATGATACAACATATGTAAATCAATGCAATATATTTTGTTAAAAGACTCAAGGACAAAAACTATACAATTATCTTAATTAATGTGTAAAAAGTTTTCAATAAAATACAATACCTGTTTATGATTAAGACACTACATAAACTTGAAATATATACCCTTCATTTCAACTTGATAATAAAAGACTGGCAAGTATTGGAAAAAACTTTATCATTAAAACATTAGTGGCATGGGAACTACCATAAAGAATCAACAACTGGGATCTTACCTTGTTTAAAAATTCTGTACACCAAGACAAACCACCAACACAGAGATAGCTCACAGTGTGGGAAAAAAAAAATAACAACTGATCTTCAGAGAAAGGACAACTCACTAGAATATATAAAGAACCTAAAAAGTAAGCCCATCCCCTGGTTAGAGGATGAATAAGTTGTAATTTCCTTAAATAAAATGGAATGCCATGCAGCCTTAAAGAAAAATAAACTTGAGACATCTATAGCTAACTGAATGCACCCTGAGGCCGTAGTCATATTTCAAATAAATAGGACATAGATGTGTAAATACAACATCATTTCTCTAGCATGAAAAACTGATGGTGTAATTAAGGTCCAAAATGTATAATAGATATTATGAAATATGATGAAAATGTTCAAAGGGAAGGGAAGTGCCAAGGGAAGGGGAAAGCAAAGAAGGCAAGAAAAAAAATTGTTGGTAAAAAGAAACAAAGCTTGTGTATATAAGGAGGCAGAGCCATTAAAGAGAAGGCAGGAGAGAAGGCAGAGCAATGGATAAAAACAAGGATCAAGATATATCTTGTACAGGTATAAATTCACAATGATGAAGTGGAAAATGCAATACAAATCTTGCAGACATAGCGAAGCATGTGTGTAAGTGGAGCACGGGAGAAGCTGGGGTGTGAGCACTGCTTCAACTTTGAGGGCAGCTTGGGCTAAATGGTGAAGTCAAGGCTAAGGTTAACTATGAAGTGTGACCCTACCTCAACAAACCAAAATGTACTAAAGTGAAAAGTCAGAGTCTTAAACATTCAAACTGCATATAAATCTTTAATATATTTAAATATGCATCGTGAGTCACTCAATTATTGGCTTCTTGACTCTATTTCTTACTTGCCTCTCCAGTTATGTAATGAACAAAGCAATTTGTTTCTGTAGTGTTTCCTATATTGTAGACTTGGATAACTGAATCTCTATGGTTGTGTAGGGATCTTTGTTTGATTTAATCTGAAAAATATTCCTAAAGGTTTGAATATGTGCAAATTAAAATATGGCAAAATAATTATAAATACAGTGGTGGATAGGTCCTAGTTTCTGTCAGCCTGAAGCTCATCATTGTCTAGAATTTTTCATATTTTTGGTTTTGGTACTAATATTTATTGGTAGATTCATACACTATCAGCAGATTCACTCATTTTGAATTTTCTAGCAAAATTTCTTTAAAAATTTTTCTGTATCAATATGTATTACCTAAGTTGAATGTTTCAATCTCTACGTGGCAAAACACAATAAAAAATGAGAGAACCAATTAATACTTGAAAAAATCACTTGAATTTTATGAAAAGATTACATATTGTTAAAGAAAATATCTTTTATTTTGAAAACATTACAGTATAAAATAATAAGACTGTATCAAGAAAGCCCATAGTAAAAAATGAGAATTAACTTGTGTCATATACTGGTACAAATTCCCCAGAAATGTGTATTCAGAGAAGTTAATAGAAAATATTTTAGTATGTCTGCTTTCGGGCAGCACTAGGTGGAGAAACACTTCAGTCCAAGTCGAGACAAGTAAGGAAAACTGTTTCCAGAGAGACACGTCTGACCCACACTGGAGGAGAGCTGGCCGTGGAATCCCTGCCCCTTATTTGCAAGCCTACTTATACTTCCAATTAGATGAATAATTAAATTAAAAACTATGTAAGCTTTCAATGCAGAAAATAAATGTTACTAATGTTACTAAAATAAATGTTACTAATGTCACAGGTTGGTATGATTAGATACATTCTCTTTTTGCTAGGGTGTAGGCATACTAATAAAGTGTGTTAAGTTGTATAGTGCACTTTAAACGATAATTCATAAACAAATCAACTCATATATTGACATCTTATAAGGTAGCAAATTAATATTGGAATCATATTTATCATAATTGTCAACATGTTAAATGCAAGCGAATTATATGATTTTAGTATGAAAGT
The DNA here is from genome assembly GCA_004025085.1 of Thryonomys swinderianus. Lineage (NCBI taxonomy): Eukaryota > Metazoa > Chordata > Mammalia > Rodentia > Thryonomyidae > Thryonomys > Thryonomys swinderianus. The sequence goes on along the minus strand of PVIC010007196.1, from coordinate 29,506 downwards.
CTAATCTAATGTATTTCATCGAATAGGAAAGGGTTTATATCCATGAATTTTGTTACCTTCCCAGTATCAAATATTTGTTGACAAGTGGAACTATGAGGAGACATCATTTCTTAGCTTTATTGAATGGAAATGCAGAGACATCTACTAATATTATGACATCTGTCATTCATAATTCCCATTTACTCTGAAAAAAAGATCTGCAAACCTCATTTTAATATTTGGAACATTCCAGAAAGCAGAAATAGTAAAATATTTTCTGTTAACGTCTCTGAATACGCATTTTTTTTTCCTGTGTTCTAAAATTTTCAGGTACAAAAATAAAAGGATTGTAAGTCAGCGTGATGGATTTCGTGTCTGTGTAGGGGACGATAACTTCTGAATCTGGGGCAAGTGGATGAGATAAATATAGAAACCTAATCCCATTTGTGATCTTTTGAAAATCCAGGGAAACGTGGCAGCCTCACAGAGTGACACTGTTCATAACGACTTTGAAATGGCTTTTTGAGAACCACTAGAAGGAAATACAGAAAGAAATGTGTATGGAAATAGGCTGCATTCATAAATGAGAAGGAAGTAATATTCTGGGCCCAAAATTGTAATAAACCGTGTACCAACACTTCCTCCAAAAAACATTCATTCCACAGAATTAGAATGATCTTTCTGTATCTCATTTTTTAACTCTGTTCAAGCATACATTTTACATATTTATTTTCACAGAAATGTCCTTTTCTAACGCAGTGAACCCAACAGAGAGCGATTTTACCTCTGCTACCTGCACACAAAAGCCTTTGCCTTTGGTATCTGTGCACTGTCCCGAGCTTGCAGAAACATGTGCTGTCCTCCCTGGCTGGCAATGGCGGTGTGGGCGCTCAAGCGGCTGGCGCGGTGTCTGGAGGAATGGGCGCCGCGTTTGGATACTGCCAATGTTCTAGCTGACGAGGAACCTTATGCTAGAATTCAAAAATTCCAGTCAATAAAACCACAAAGTCTAATTTCAAAGAATTCATTATTCCACTTTTTTCTTTCTCTAAGTTATGAAAACAGTTCTGTCTGAATACTCTACACCTGTTCAAGAAGACATACAAAACTAGTCTGAGTATAAAAAGAAGCAAGTGATTGAACACATTTAAAATTTCATATCAATGTAGTAATATTTAGCTGTTAAATTGGGTGCTACAAAGTCCTTTCGTTAGATGAAAGGAATTAAACATTTAAAAAATGGTTCTTGCATTCTAAGGAAAATATAGTAAACAAATGTAGAGATGAAAACTTAGAAGGCTATACCCCCAAACAGACAGGAATCATCTCTGAATTGGGAAAGTATAAAATGAGTAGAAATTCTCCCATACATAGTTGTATGTTTTAAAAGCTATTCAATCATTACTTAAATCCACATGATTTCATAATAAAGCATACAGCTATTCATATAAGTCATTTAGCACCAAAGTGAGGGTCAAGAGAGTCACTACCGGCCATGGGGTTATTCTACCACTTCACTGAGATGAAGTGTTTTCCAAAGGCAGCTCAGGAAAATTAATGGCAACATACATAGAAATGGGGTGATAGAGCAGCTAAACTACCCCTTCTCATGAACAGTGCTCTGAATCCAGACAATAGTTTAACAGACAACTCATGCAAAAATTGAGGATAATGCTAGTTCTCATTTCATAGAATTGTGATGTTAATGACAGAGTTGCTGCACTCAGAATTTACTTGGCCCATATTATGCAGTAGGTTCGACGTTGTTAACAGATTATTGATAAGTAAGTCTTAAGGTACGGTGACATCCCTACTTCTCAACATTTCGGGGTAGTTTTATCTATGAAAACACACACATAATAACAAAATCATCAGAAATGACTAGCACAAATGTAGTTTAGGAAATATGAATGTCACTATTTGTTTTCCAAAAATGGTTAAGTGATTATAACAAATAAACACTGTCATGCTTGAAGCAATACATGCTATTCCATGGAAGTCTATAAGCTGAAAATGGTCCCACTGTGACTCAGAACAATTATGTTTTCAGAGAAGACTAATTATGACTTTAGGGATGAAAAATATTATAATCTATATACTTATACTGTTTGAAAGTGAATCTAATTAGAAACTGTCTTTTCTATGACCTCTTCTTGGTTATATAAAGATAATTATTCCATCTGTGTAAACTTATAAAAATATAATATATTCTGGGGGCTTTTGGAAAGCTGATATACTAAGTGCTAGTAAGCTTAGCTTCTCATAGAGAAAGCAGATGGCAATTTAAAAAATTTAATGTAGCGGCTCCATCTTTAGAAAGCTATTCAGTAGGACTGTCCAAAATGATAAAGCATAAGCTTACAATTTGCTATGATAAGGAAGCTCCAAAGCTTTAAAGAAAATTTTAAAACTAAGAAAAATTCTTGAAGTTCTACACTACAAATAAAATAATAAGATCCTCTTCTCCAATTCAAAGAAGCACATCTTGCATCTTTATTGGATTCACGTCTGATGCAACCAAATGCTATCAAGCTCTACATGAATCAAAGTGTAGTAATATTATTATAGACAGTTTAATCCTTCTCTCATATTTTGAAGGTTCTTTATAAGAAGGTTAAGATCATGAAGTGTCTACTTTCAGTCCGGTGCATTTGATAAGTACCTCTGTTATACTATTATGTGTAACAGAGAAGCAACATTGCTCTCTTACTATTAGATTTCAGACTCTCTGTCATTTAAAAAAATTAAAAGCATAACCATAACACTCATATCAAAAAGTTACTCTACAGTGGATTGGAATATACTTGAAAACTTCTCTGTGTATTTATTTTGTTTGTTCTGTTTTGTTTTGTTTTTGAGACAGGGCCTCACTTTGTAGTTCAGGTTGGTCCTGAGCTCACTATGTAGCCCAGGCAAGCCTCAAACTCAGCAATCCTCCTGTCTCTGCCTCCCGAGTGCTGGGATTACAGGCATGAGCCACCACGCCCAGCTCTCTGTGTATTTATTGAAGGAAGGATACTGGTACCAGAAACAATGTCAGGTAAATGCAAACAACTCCTATTGTTGAACTGATTTGGTGGAAGTATGTATTGAGATTTGTATCAAAGTGCATTTTAGTTTTATTCTATGCTTTTTCTTGTTATATGAATTGCACTACAATATTAAATTTCAGTGAAATAGTATCAATTGTTTGATCAACATATAGAATCACGGGGAATTTCAGGACATTGAGATGTAGTTCTATTTCACCTATCAGTCACCCTATACTCAAGACCTTATATCAGTCCTAGGAAAATGTTGAATGGTCTCAACATTTGGGTTACTTCTGGTCTCCAGAAAATAATAACATAAAAATGATATTGTTAAAGCATTGACAAAATTTAATAACTAATAAGATGTCAAAAAGAATGTCTAAGAAAAACCAAATGGAAATTTAGAAATACAATGGAGTTAACATACTTTAAAAAACTGTTAAGTGGAGATGACAAACAGGTCATGGCTATTGCATGCCAAAACCAAGATGAAACTATATTTTACCATGATATTTTCTTTTAAATCCATCATTCTAAAAAAATCTTACTTTCAGTTATATAGAAGTTCATAAACTGTCCTTGAGCTTTTGAAAGATTAGTTTTCTGATTGTGATGATTGTGATATAAAGAAAAAATCTTTTGTGGTAGAAAACAACTGTATATTAATATCTAATAAACAGTGCCAATAGTTTTACTCACAATTGATAAGTAAAACAATGTCTATCATTTTAGAAATGAAGCATTTGAAGACTCATGAGTAATTTTCTTCATTTTATTTTCAGTTTTGCAGACAGGTGCTGTGGTCATACGATGGTAAAACCTCCACCAAGTTTGGGTCGTTGACTACGGGGTGCTTTTTATCTCTCTCTGAGCCACAGGAATTATTTGTAGCACGGAATGATTGAGAATTGGGAAGTTGACTGGTTCCTGTCATGTGGGCTAACACTCTGACTACTAAACCAACTCTAGCCACAGCTAATAAAATCAATTCCATCCATAAGAGCTAGTTGGTGCATTCTTACGCCAGCTCCCTTGTGTATAAATAAAATAGGATGGTTACCTCTGATTCAAATAAGAAAAAGATAAAAATGGGGGCCGGAGGGTTAGCTCAGTGGTTCCGGCGCCTGCCTCGCAAGCGCAAAGGTCCTGAGTTCGATCCCGGGTGACCACATATAATGCTGGGCGTGGAGACATGCCCACCAACAATCAACACCGCGTACCACAGTGCCGGACGTGGTGGCTCACGCCTGTAATCCCAGCACTCGGGAGGCAGAGACAGGAGGATTGCTGAGTTCGCGGCGGCTTGCCTGGGCACCATAGTGAGCTCAGGGCCAGCCTGAACTACAAAGCGAAACTCTGTCTCAAAAAGCAAAAAAAAAAAAAAAAAAAAAAGATAAAAATGATCATGAGATAGACTAATGAAAACTAGGTACAGATAATAGCTCAAGTAAAAAAATGTGTCAGGATTATGGAAGATGTAAAAATAAGTAATTCAAAACAACATAAGAGGCTGAATGTGAACAGAGTGTGGGGAAAGTGTCTGTGCACATCAATTTTAATTATTTCATTTGACATTCAAGATTGAAGTAAGTTTATATGGGTAAATGTGTTACAAATCCTCACAGCATATCTAATTCTCTAAGATCGTGTTTCTTTCTCTTGATTAATTTAGTCATTCTATATTAGAATATTTCTTTACATTATTACTTGCCATGTATGTGAATCGCTGTGAAGCTTCTTCATTAAGGTAAATAGTTAGAAATTTTCATCTTCTATTTTATTTTACTTTGCCTTTTCTCTACTTGCCTGGTATATCCAGATTAGACTATTTTCGTGGGCATTTAATACAGATTTTTTTTTTTTTTGAGACAGAGTCTCGCTTTGTAGTTCAGGCTAGCTCTGAGCTCACTATGTAGCCCAGGCAAGCCTCGAACTCAGCAATTCTCCTGTCTCTGCCTCCCGACTGCTGGGATTACAGGCATGAGCCACCACACCCAGCTTAATACAGAATTTTTCACAAGCATACCCATGATGTATGAACTATGGAGATCAGCCTTTTATGCCTTTAAAATCACAAACTTAAAATAAATTTGTATGCTTTCTCAAGTATGTGAATGTGTTATCTTGAAAATAACCAAAAATACTTTTTTTTCCTAAAGTACCTACTTCTTTTTCACCCAGCTAATTATTTGTAACATACCTTTTTTCCTCTGGAGCCATACTTTGTCATTTTTCTTTCATGTTTCATCATTTTTTGATAGATATGTGATCACTACTTTATGCATTGTGCATATGAAGCAGAAAGCAGAAGGTAATTTTGTTAGCTGTTTTTGCTTGTGATATTAAAAATTAGTACTTAATATTTGAAAATAATACTCGTGGCAGATGAATTATAATAATGATGAAAGATAGTTCAAGAGAGAAAACATTGAAATAATAATCTATTATTAATCAAAATGTACTGTGGAAATTCTCAAAAATACTATGGTTGCACAAATATATGAAGAATTTTCACTATTACTTCTTGTATATGAAGTTGCAATATATAGTGATTACTAAGAATTTGACACAAAATTTTTATATACAAAAATAGATAAACCCGAGCTTTGGAAAAAATGTAACTCTATGTGATATTTAGTGTTTACTTACTATTTAAAATTGGAGCATATTTAAATCTTATCACAATAAATTTTGTAACAATTTTTAAACTAAAAATCTTACTGTATGCTAATATTCACATTTTATTAATTATATATCTACTTCAATCTACAAATTACTCTAGATATCCAACTTCTTTTCAAAGCTGATTTAAAGCCTTTCCTTTATAAACATCTACATATGAAATATATTCATTATTTTAAAACCTGCACAATGATATATTACACAGAGCCTTGCTTAATTTGTGTGTTTAAGCAATAAGTTAGACGCTTATATGCCTGCATGGAAACCTGGAAGATTATTCTTAGCTGATATAAACAAATCTGAGTTGATATAACCAATAACTGCTGAGGGAAATTCATTCTGTTTTCTCTTTCTTCAATTGCTGTTACAGTATAGTATATGCAGCAATTTCCTTGCAGAACTGACTTGGGAAATATGTTGATCTATGTTTCTTTTGATTATCAGGCGTGTCCTAATAGGTTTACTGAGTGTGTACAACTTTTTTCCTATTTTCTTGAACTTATATTACTGAGTTTCTTTAGTGAAAGCACTAAGAAATGAAACTAATGAATGATCATGTAATTTTGATCCATTATTACTGGTTACTTAAAATAAATTTTTAAAATGCATTTAATTATTTATTTTCTGCCAGGAAAATTTCTGTGTTTCAGTTCCTCATATCCTCACTGATAGGTGATAAATATGTTTTGATAAAGTGAATTTAACTGTAAAAATTATGAATTTTAAGTTAAATATCATATCTGTAGTTGGTAAGTATAAAAATAATTTTATAATTGTATTATTAAAATATATTGATAGGCAATATGGTGTATAATTCCTATATATTCTAATATGCAAAAGTATCCTATTGCCTCTTATTTATACTCATATTAATTTACCATATTTACATTAATTACTTGAGGAAGTTGACAGTTTTGATTATTTTCTTTTATTTATAACAGTGATGGATTTACCTGTTAGTTCCCTCCAAGTAGGTTTTATCTTTATAATAAACTGGATCTGATTCCATTTCCTTTTTGTGAACAGAATTACTCAAACTCACATTGAACACAAAAAAGTGTCTCAACAAATAAGAACAAGAATATTTCCAAATGCAAGCATATATATGTGTCTGTATATAATTTGAAGAGTGACTATATGCTAAAATGGCCTTTACTGATTTGCATATTTAGAATTCTTCCTATGCTTCTTTGGGCTGTTAGCTTTTTCTTAACAAATTAACAAGTATTTAATGTAGTTATGGTAAAACCAACAAATCTTGATTTTTTTTTTTTTTTCTGAGACTGGGTCTCTCTTGGTAGTTCAGGCTGGCCCTGAGCTCACTATGTAGTCCAGGCAAGCCTCGGACTCAGCAATCCTCCTGCCTCTGCCTCCCGAGTGCTGGGACGACAGGCGTGAGCCACCACGCCCGGCACTGTGGTATGTGGTATTGATGGCTGGTGGGCTTGAGTCTCCACGCCCAGCATTGTATATGGTTACTGGGATTGAACTCATGACCTTGCTTTTGTGAGGCAGGTGCCGGAACCACTGAGCTAAATCTTCGGCCCCAAATCTGGATTTTTGCTACTAGTCATTAATACAAAAAGTTTAGGTAAATAAAATCTATAAATAGAAATTGATGACTAAGATAAACATAATTCATACATTATAAAATCATGACAACTTGGCAAAACTACCAGTTACTTTCTTATAAAAGTAAAAATTTCATAAGCATAAAATTGCACAAATTGAATCTTTTTGCCTTAAACATTTTTTAGATAATTATCCATTTAATCACATTTTAGATATGACGAATTAAACTTTTACATAACTAAAAAGATAACGTGAAAGCGTGATGGGTAATCTTGACTATCAATCTGATTGGTTTGAGAGAGGCCTCTATCTAAAAGCTCACATTTGGTTCTGTCTGGGTGGGTCAAACGGGAGTGATCCTGAGCATTTTACCTGGTCTGCGAGACCTTCCTCTGAGATACTCATTCCCTGAGCTCTGCTTCCTGACTTCAGTGCCTGAGCAACCTTGCTCCTCCTTGGTTTCTGCCATGATGTTTGTTTTGGGGAGCCAGTTGTGTATGTGCTGAACCCTCTGAAACTGTGAGCCAAATACATCTCTCCTCCTTGAAGTTATTAGTATCATGTTGTTGCTTTTGTTTCTTTTTTGTTTGTTTGTTTGTTTTATACTTGGCATTTTGAAAATTGTGCACAAGATAGGTTGCACAATACCTGTGACTATACCTGATCATGTAGTACAGAAGTCTTTGGAATTGCTTTGCTGGAATTAGGAAATATTGAGAGAAGCAGGTTAGATAAGGACCAAAATGTTGCAAGCAAATCCTGATAGATGATTCTGGTTCGAGCTTCGAAGGCCAGCATGATTATAGGACTGTGAACAATAGAGGCTATCTTTGAGGAGGGTAGTACGGAAATGGATACTCTACTGGGAACTGGGCTGAAAGTTATGTGTTATACTCTGCAAAAAAATCAGCAACATATGTAAAGTTAGGGTTAATAAAGGTGTAGTTGTTGAAAAGATGAGTGCTATTAAAAAGAAACTACTTCTGGGCCGGAGGGTTAGCTCAGTGGTTCTGTCGCCTGCCTCGCAAGCGCAAGGTCCTGAGTTCAATCCCCGGAAACCACATACAATGCTGGGCATGGAGACTCATGCCCACCAACAATCAATATTGCATACCACAGTGCCGGGTGTGGTGGTTCACGCCTGTAATCCCAGCACTCGGGAGGCAGAGACAGGAGGATTGCTGAGTTTGAAGCTTGCCTGGGCTACATAGTAAGCTCAGAGCCAGCCTGAACTGCAAAGTGAGACCCTGTCTCAAAACAAAACAAAACAAAACAAACAAAAAAGAAACTATTTCTAATTGAGACAAGAAGGAAGATGTCCCTGAGAATATTTAAGAAATCATTAAGACCAGATCCATGGTTGTCTCAGGGGTACACACATGAGCTTTGATTTAAGAAGAGTACTATTGGGCCCTCTGCTCAAGAAGAGATACCTAGGGCCATGGTTGTCCAGTACTCACTGTATAGTGCTCAGCCATGCATACACTCAGTGGCTGCTGCAAACATGGTACTAAGATGCTTGGCTATTGTTCATGATGACTGCAGGATTTGGCATCATCTGTGTGCTGCTGATTTCCTAAAATGCAGTCTGCCAGGATTGTGGAGTCATAAAGAATTCCAGCCAGATTTCAAAGGGAGGCCTAGAATATAGGGAAAAGTTATATGACAAGGCTGGATGACATGCCAACAGCACATGCAAGAACCAAGTGTAAAAGGGTAAGACTGATCATGGCTTCACTGGTTGGTCCAGGAACTTGCAAGGTCAGGAACATGGAGCTTCTGGAGAAGAAACTGCAGTCAGCAAATGGAGCTAGCTCATGAGAGAGGCCATGAGTCCTTCAAATGGCAAGGCCATGGGGTGGGACTGCCCAGGTTCTTTGGACTCATCGTTTACCATCACAAGCACCGGTGCCAGACTTGGACTTCTGGAATTGTTTCCTTTCTTGTGTTTGGTCATATTGTAGTGATTCTTTTGCACCACTTATTCCTACCTTCTGGAAAACAAATGCTTCACTTGTACATTTTTTGTCTTTGAAATATGTAATTTATTTTCTCAATTTTACAACTGTCGACAGTGTTAAGATTATCCTGAATATTAGAGGAGATACTGTCCTTGAATTTTTGAGCAATTGTAGAACTGTTGAGACTTGGTGCATTTTTAGTTGTACACAAGAATGTTACCTCATGTTAGGCAGAATTATGATCTTGTTATTTCCTTACTTTGGAGATTGAGTATGATTTAAAATGTGCTTAGTGACCAGATGACAAAGGGTAGGTTGCATTGGATTATCAACTTGATTGACTTAAGAGATACCTAGATTAGTCATATTTCTTACTGGATAGGTCAAGTCATGTGACACGGAGCATATTTGAGACCTGACCCCTGAGTCTCCAATTTTATTTCTATATTAGTATTTTATATCCATAATATTTATCATTAAATAATGTTTACTGAGTTGTACTCTAAGGTATCAAAGAATAAGATAAAGTATAAACATAGATTAAATTTCCGATATTTACTCACACCAAAAGTATTAATCAGGTGTCTTCCCTTTGTAACACAGAGAGGGCTATGAACATTGACCTAAAAACTCAAGGAGGGGGTATGACCACTTCTCTAGGTACATATCTTCACTTTATCCTGCCATTCATTCATCAATTTCTCTCTACATGGTGCTGAGTCTCATGAAACTTCATATCATCTTTTATTTTCAAACTATGATCATGCAGCATGATCAAACTTTCTATTTGCCAAAGTATAGATAGATGATCACTGTAAAGATATAAACTCAGGATATGATGGTAGACAAATTCATGTCTGGAGCTATTAAATCAAACTGTAATCCCAACAATTCCCTTTTCTTAATAGGTTGTTTATTTATTATCAGTCAAGTGAACCAATACAACTGGTGAAGGGCTAAAGAGAAATTTTAGGAGTGATTCTCAGAAGTAAGAAATACTGGAAAAAACACTGAGAGCAAAAACGATTTTTTCAGAAGAGTCTTTCAAAGTAGATACTCACTGAGAAACATGGAGATGGTGGACTACAGCAGTGGAGATTTTGGAGCTAAGAAGGGTTTTGTGAGATAGAAAGTAAAAGATGTTTAAAGATGGTTTGTATAGCAGTGAACTAAGAAGTAACAGTATTTCATCACAAAGAAAATGACATTACTGAAGTAAATACTTGATAATATTATTATTGTGATCATAATAGCATAAAGGTAAAAATAATAAGATAATTATTGTGACTTCTTTGATTATGACTAAAATACATTAATATGTATACCATTATATATATGTATATATATAATTTTGAGATAATTGTTACTCTAATTCCAAAAACATAAATAGCATGTCTGTTCTCTGGTATGAGAAACTGAAGATGTTAATTAGCTCTAGAACATATGATTGATATTGTGAAATAGAAAATATTCAAAAGGAAATGTGGTGGAGGTTTGAGTAATGAGGGGTAAAGAAAAAATATGATGGTAAAAAAAAGGGAAACAAAACTTACATATTTTGGGGGTGGGAAGTTGTGGTGTGGGTAGGGGAATGGGAAAAATGAGAATTAAATTGTGTCATATACTGGTACAAATTCTCAGTATTGAGTGTGAGCATGGCATGTATATACAATGTATCAATAATGATTTTTAAAATGCAGGACAACATTGTAGTTTTTAATATAAACAATGTAAAATCCATGTACATCTATAAATAATTGTCTGTATATACACACATATTCTTATTTACCAACAAGTAAATTTGAAGTCTAATTTTGGCTTAAGCATTGGTTAAAACAAGAAAAAAAATTAAAATGCATAGTATGTCTCCAAAAGGACAATTATTACTTAAAAGCAAAGATATGTGTGTATCCAGAGAAAGTGATATTGTAGTTGATTTCCTTTTCTCCAAGCATTACAAAAATGAACTACATTTTATTATGCCACTGAGAGCAATTTTAGGCTCTGTCAAGAAGTATTTGCTTAGTGACAAACAATAATACTCTGTTCCAAACTCAAACAGGGATCTGTCTACATCTTTTTCTCCTCGTATTTTTAGTTTTCTAGTTACATGTTTTCTTTGTTTGTATATTTGGTTGTATTATCTTAGCAGAGAATATCAGAGACCTCATTCGAAGTTTTGGGGAAAAAATAGAAAAACCTTTGAAACAATTTATAATGTAACTTAAAGTGAGAAAAATGTTGACATCCTCATTTCTTGTGATTTATGTACAGTTAACTGAATGCCAAAGGAATGGCATTTCTTAATTTGGCACGTAAAGAAAATTACCTAGGTTATTTTAAGGTCTGACTGATGTGTCAAAATGATTCTCACTTTAAAATACTATCTTGCAAATCTACAAATTTTGTTTACCATGTAACTTCTTAGAATTCAGACTAAAGATAAAATGTGGATGCATTAATATTGTATGTTGAAAAACACTGCTAATATAGCATTTCAGATTTTATTTGATATGCCAAAGGAAGTTTTCTGAAAAGTATATTTTTTAAAATCTTAAAACATGCTTTCAGAATTTGGGAAGTAATTTTGGGTATTAATATGACAAATTCAGACAAAAATATTCATGAATTACTAATTGTAGGATATTTTTGAAAGTGAGACAAGTATCCTGTCTTCTTGATGATTAACATCACCATCTACAAAAGGATAGGTATCATTTCAAAAAGAAATTGACTTGCTACAAGTTTTAGACAATGTGTTTAGGACATTTTGTTGCTTGACTCTGAATTGTGGTATTGGGTTAGAGATTCTATGAGGTTTGGCTTTGTTTTAGTGTCAAACAATGCTTAAATCAATTTGGCAAAGAAACTGTAGATATCAAATTTTTAAGCTGTGGTAGATAGAAAAGATTCTGGGATTATTAGTAGACTCCATACTTAGTACAAACTCAGTCTGTTATGCCAAAATGAAAGTTCATATGTTGGAAGATAATGTACATTACAGAAAATTATCATGACAGCAAAAAATCAAGTTCAGTTTTCTTTATTCACAGAATTCTCAAACAATAAGTACCTATAAATCACAGTGAAAATATCATATGTAAGAAAACTGATTCACTCTTTTGAGAAATGCAATTCATATACTCCCATTGTATTCTTATTGAAAAATATGTTAAGTACTGTTAATGTTTTAAACACGTAAGTATTTGCAAAATATATATACTAAAATCAGGAGTTACAGAGATAGCATCAATTTATATTTACTTATAGATTATCATGTATAAATTATAAGCAGCAACATTATAAGAAATTTCTGAGGTACATCTGGTTTCTTAAGAATGTATAGAATAAATTTATGCATATAATTTCATCACATTTTTAAAATCTAAAACAAATTTAACAGAATATGAAAAATGTAAAATTCTATATATGGATAGACAATATATGTATGATAACAAAAACATATCTTTTGTCACATTTAAACCAAATTGCATATATTTATCATCCTCAAATATTATTTATGATGAATCACAATGTGAATCATCTTGAAACATCTTCAATTTTTGATAATTTAACCAAATTAACTTAAAATTTTTCACATGAATGAGTACCATGTAGATTCCAAAACACAAAGAAAAAATATAAAATATAAATAGGTAACATATTAAGAATTTTACAAATTAGCAATGTCTATGTGAGTGTATGTGTATATTTATGTGTTTGGGTAAGTTTATGTAAATATTTTATTGGTCCACAAATTTAAAACTTACAAAAATATAAGAATATAAAATGCAGATATAATTTATACAAATATTAGATATATTCATTAGTTGTTGAGTTGTGGTAGAGAACACTGTAAAATAGAGGAAGTCAAAAGATATTTTTAAATTTCATAAGCTGTTATAAAATCTTTAACAATAGATTTTTCAAACTTGTTCATTTTAGAAGTATATTAGTTACTACATTTAATAATTAAAAATGTTTACATCATGTCAAATATTAGTATTTCAAACTGAAAATATAGCAACTATCCTTAATGAGGTAATTCAAATATTTGAAGTATTTAAGATGAAGAATATCAGTATTAAAACCCATAAATTTAGTTGATATTTTAGCTACATCCAAAATCTAAATATATTATTAATGTGCAAGTTGAAAATTTTCTAATCTCAATAATATTTTCCTTGAAGGTAACTCAAAAATGAACTTTTAGAGCAGAAGTATTAAACTACATAAAGAAAACATTTTGATATTGAGCAGTTTACAATATTTTATATTCTTATTAAATCTTTTCAACAAATTTACTGAAAGTTTTTATTAAATTCAATAAACAAATTGAATTTAAATGTACCAAACTAAAATTGATGCACAAATCTTTTTTTATTTATCCTAGCCTATTGCTTATATGTGATTATTCTATTAATTATATATTGTTAATATAATGCAAATGTAAATATGTACTCATAGATTAGTATCCATTTATACTCTAGTGCTCAATAGTTGATTTTTTGTATTATAATTATTTAAAGCATTCTTAATTAAACTTTTTGTGTAAAATCATTGAAGAATAGAAACCTTGATAGCAAAAACATAGGTAGAGAAGAAATAACTACATGTTAATTTTGTTAAATTTGTCATTGAAGAGCTACTTTTATAAAGCTGTTATAATTTGAAGGTATTGTTCACAATACCTGACAGTACAAATGTAATTACAAGAAATGCTACAAAAATAAAATTCTGGAGAAAGAAAAAGATCTTGTAACTAACCATTTACCCAAGATATCAAATTTTAAAATATCTTAAAATATGAAGAACTTTACAAGTTTTTTCTCCTCAACAGCATTGCAGCCATGAAGATTCTTCTTTTACATATTTGTTTTAGAAAAAGTTCAATGCACATTCCATGGTTTCAAACTTGTTCAGAAACATTTTCTTCTGAAGTACAAAATAGCAACCGATTTTAAAGGACTTGGGGGCATAGCTAGTCAATACACTAATGCTCAGTCTTACCTGTGAAGCTTCCAATTCCAGGAAGTTGGAGGAAATGGAAATTTAAACTGCTCATTAGACACAGGCGGAATAGGAGAAAAGATCGCACTTAATTGGCTCACAGGCTTCTCAGCAAAACTTCGATATGGCCCGTTGCTCTGAGTTACAGACATTGCACTTTTAGTACCACGACGATGTCAGTATGTCACTGCTTACTCAGTGCTATTTTGGGACCTCTGAATACAGCCGGGAACACTGAGGCTTTTGTGCAAAATATTATAAAGGCTCTCTGATATTCGGCACAATCTCGGATTAAAAATGCAGACAGCTAAGCAAGTAGTATGAAGTGATTATCTTTCTCTTTTTCTCTGTCTTTTTCCTATTAAAAAGCAGAGAAAGAAAATAGAGTACTTATTAGCCTGGGATGACAAAGAAGGAATTCAACTTCTTTAAGAGAGTTGTGCAAGTGGAAAGACATGCACCCTGCTTGGGGATCAGCCCATGAAACAAGGGATCAATTTAAAGTAGGCACAGAAGTTACTAAAAGGAGAAAAGATTTTCCAGTGTTTGTCTAGGACTTCTGACTTGTTTTTATTCAGTTAGTTTCTAAAGATTCAGGGAAAATACATAATGAGAGGGGAATGTCTAAATAATAATAAATTCACATTTTCCTTGGTTTGTTTACTAAATAAAAATGTTTCTGATTGTATTCACACTTAGCATTCGGTGTTGTAATGAGGTACTATCATATTTTAGTAAAAGATTTTTAGTAAAAGATTTTTGTCTGTACTGTTTATTCCAGCTGTTTTTAGTTAAACGTTTTTGAGTCAAATCAGAGGTGGTTTTGAAAATCCTGTAAGCACCATTTTACACTGCAATCGATCCCTATAAAAGCATATTTTGAGGGTTAAATATGCGATTATTGCAAGGAGACAGCCTCCAATTTCAGAAATACACTTAAGTCTTTCAAAATCAGACAATATTCAGGTCTTTTTATCATAACAAAAGGATAGTTTAAAAAAAAAAGGAAGACCTTACAACTTGTAAAGCTAAAAAAACTTCTGTGGTGTCTGAATTATGTTAGTCCTTTTTGGGATTTCATAACATCACAGTTTTATCAGTTACTGTTTAGAAAAAAATAAGGTGCCCCTGACACATGAAGCTAAATCACAGAAAAATCTTTTTTTCCTTGAATATCTTGCAGGGAATGCTCCTTAATGAATCTGTATGTTTACTTATTCACTTATTATCTCAACTTTTTATAGGCAGATACATTTTAAAGTGTGCATATTACTGAAATATCCATATTTCATTCATGGGCTTGCATATAAATTTTTCCAGTCATATACTTCCAAAAGACAGATGCATGCATACACACACACAGACAGATATATACATGAATAAAGATACTTTTCAAAGAAGTGTAAAGTGTACACATAGTGCAGGAAAAGAAACATACACAAACATACATAAGGTACACATGCTCTTGATTTAGCACTTACATTTTTATCTCTGTAGAATGCCATACATCAGGGAAAACCCAATATACTACTGATATTTGGAATCCATCTCTCTCTCTCTCTCTCTCTCTCTCTCTCTCTCTCTCTCTCTCTCTCTCTCTCTCTCTCTTTCTCTCTCCCCCTCTCTCTTTTTCTTTGCCAGTACCATGGATTGAACTCGGGTCCTTGTGCTTCCAAGGTAGCTGTGCTATTGCTTGAGCTAAATCCCCAGCCTGAAATCTCTTTTTAAAATTGATTTTATTGGTACATTTTATACATACAGTATGGTCACATTTAACATGAGAACTTTTATCTGTTCATGACACACCTTGATTCTCATTTTTTTCCTTTTCCCCTTCGCTCCCTGCAACCCCAACACCGTATATACCTAAGCTTTGTTTCTTTTTATTTTACTATCAAGATTTCTTCTTTCACTTCTTTTCTTTCCCCTATTCACCCTTTCCATTTTCCTTTTGTACTTTTTCTTCCTATTTCATATTACCTATCATACCCTTTGCCATTCATTTACACAATCTCAATGGCCAAGGCTATGCAAGCATCAGTTTGTCATGTCACTGAATGTCTGAATCTTACAGGCAGCAGTCAAGCGCCTCTTGTAACTGTAGAGGCCAGAAGCGATTTGTGTTAATCTCAGGATGTCTCAGTAAATTTGGTCCAGTTCTTTCCTACCGCCATCTTTTATCTTGTGTCATCACTGTCGTCCTTTGGTTCTTAATTTCTCCTCAAATTCCCCCAAACACTTCCAGTGTTGTGTTTTAGCCTAAAATTATCATAGGTCTATGCACTAACCAGTGAAAGAAAAAAAGTATAGCTTTCATTTCTGATGACCAGATCAAGGCATGCTCAGTGTAGTATAGCCATAGTAGCTTTTATTTTTGAGCTACTTGGTGACAAACATATTTGTTCCCTAAAACCAAGTGGAGTCTAGTTAGTAACAAACATGCTTTACTGTAGACATTTATATAAAATTATTTTTAAATGTATGAAATTAAAATATTTTAGGAGATCTTTAAATATTTTTTTTCTTTTCTAAAAGGCATTTATTGCATTATCTTCTTTGTTCTTAGTAATATAATACAAGACATAATATTGTTGGAATGACAATAAAGAAATGCATCATAAATAAGAGGGAAAAATAATGAACAAATACCAACTGATTTATTTAGTTCAAACAATGGTAAATATTTTGTTGTCAAAATTGAAAAGAAATCAATGCCTGACGTGGTGGCTCATGCCTGTAATCCCAGCACTCGGGAGGCAGAGACAGGAGGATTGCTGAGTTTGCGGCAGCTTGCCTGGGCACCATAGTGAGCTCAGGGCCAGCCTGAACTACAACGCGAGACCCTGTCTCAAAAAGTGAAAAAAAAAAAATTGAAAAAAATGCCAGAGGATAAAAATAAAAGTTTCTTGAATATGATAGCAGTTTGTATGATTTTAGGAGATTTGGATTTTAACTCTAGTTACAATAGTGACTTGTCTAATATAATTAAAATTTCAAATTCTTATTTTACATCTTTTTCTTTATTTTGCTTCTGTTTTGTTTTCTTTTATGAAAAATTGTTCTGGGGCTCTCTATTTAGGGAATCATTGTGTTGTTACTACTACACAACTCCTATAACATATAAAAAATCACTGAAGTAATAGGATATAAATAAATGCAAAAAAATCCCAAGTACCCATTTAACAAATACCAAATGTTATTAGCTATATGCAAACAAACAATCTAAAACAGATTAAGTTTTTAAAATGTATAATTGCATAATCTTGACCCTCCATTTACTAGGGAGACTTCTACTTAGACAAAACCAGAAACTGTAGATACTTCTTAAGATTCACAACTAAATGATAAACTTTGAATTTCTGAGTTTTACATTTTATAAAATTTTCATTTCTTACGAAGTTTAAAGTTTATGACTCTCAGAATTTAAAATTATAGTCTGCGATTATTTTGAGTTGAAATACCATGCAAAGGTGTGACATGCCAACTATATATCTATTTGCCATCTGTCATCTTTCCCTTGTACAAGGTTTGCAATGATGTGAAAACAAAACACCAAATATATGTCAAGCAAATTTCTACAATTAAGTCATATGGGAATTAATACGGTTTCTGCAATACAACAACTCCTCTGTTATTACTACTAGTACTGCCAACTGATCGAATTGCTACTCTCTTCAATAACTGCAATAATTAGGGATTGGTAGAAGGATAAATCAAATATACCAGCTACAAATATATATATATATATAAAATCAAATGTAAGTTTAAAGCATCCCTGACATGAAACATGCCTAACAATTAGAACATGCTGAAATTATTTTCTGCGTGTTATTTATTTATTTATTTTTTTGCTTTTTGAGACAGAGTCTCGCTTTGTAGTTCAGGCTCGCCCTGAGCTCACTATGGTGCCCAGGCAAGCCGCCACGAACTCAGCAATCCTCCTGTCTCTGCCTCCCGAGTGCTGGGATGACAGGCGTGAACCACCACGTCCGGCATTGTGGTATGCGGTGTTGATTGTTGATGGGCATGAGTCTCCACGCCCAGCATTATATGTGGTCACCGGGGATCGAACTCAGGTCCTTGCGTTTGCGAGGCAGGCGCCGGAACCACTGAGCTAACCCTCCGGCCCTTCTGTATGTTATTAATTAAAGCCACTATTCTGAAACTGGATTTAGGTTCAGTCGATTTGTTGTAGAGTGTGAGATGAAGTTCTGCTCACTTTTCTGGGTGGGGGCATCTGAACACCATCTGTTGAAGATATTGTCCTTAATCTAACGCAATGGCTGTGTTAAAGTAAAGAAATAGCACTGCCAGCCCTGCACTGCTGCTGCTGGTTCGCCCGCTGCCCTCGTGCTCAGAGTTCAGAAGGTCCCACCCGCCTCTGCCCAGGCCCGACCTCACTCAGAGGCCGAGCCGGTCCCACCCACGCCTCCCCCGTGTCCTCTGCACCCTGCAGTGCTCTTCCTGCCGGATGGGCCCGTGACGTGGGCCGCTCTACTTCCCTTCTCGTTCCCAGTGACTCTTCCGCGGCTTTTCATGTTCTTTGAGTCCTCTTTCTCTTTCCTTTTGAAATAGAAAATGATAAATTTCGGAAATAGGAGCACTTCGGCATTTTGACTTTCTTGCTTCTGAGGACAATCTCTCTTCAGCTAAAGCCAGGTGTGTTAAATCCTATCTCTACTCAATCTGTGTAAGAGTGTACGGACCAGCTGGCCCAAGACATAACAAACAATTACTGCCATTTGTTACTGTCATAAATCTCTTTTTTGAACCTTCCTTATATTTTTCATGTATTTATTTACATATTTATTTATTTATTTTGAGCATGGAAATTGAACTTGGGTCCTTGAGCTTGTGAGACAGGCGCCAGAAACACTGAGTTAATTCCCTGCCCTTTCCTTGTATTTTAATATAAAATTTGAAAAGAACGAGATCTTATGGTGACAGAAGAATTTTCTATATGGAATAGCAAATGTTGGTATTTATTATGATTTTAATCTGTTGAAATCATGATCCCTCCTTGTATGTGTTCATTTAATAGTTTACATATTCAAACTATTGTTTACTTTTTGTGAATGATTGAGGACATCTTAAGCAATTATAAATGTACTTTACCTTAAGTTAACATTTTTAATTCTTGCATTATTCATACTTTATACAATTTGGCAAAAGTGACACAGAAACAAACACAAAAATTAAATATTCTCTTTTGTGAGTTACAAAGGAGACACAAATATGTTCATTTCTCAGTATTATATTATCTCAGTGGAGATGGATGCTATATTAGTATAATTAGTCACATAGACTATTTCCGACAGGAAAAAGAAAAACTTCACCTAAGGAATGTAAGAATTACTTTGAGGACAACCCATAGAATGAGTATAGCTTCTATAACCAATCACGTCTAGCTTATAAAAGTTACAGAATTCCAGTTTACCAGAATACAGCTCAGACACTCAGACCATGTGATATACAAAATGCACCACAGTAGTCAATCAACAATCAGTTACATAATTCAATGTAAAAAATAAATACTAAAATCTCAGGTTATATTTATTCCAGCAGCATATTTCCCTTATTCGCTTCATATTAGAGTTGTGGATTTTGCTCTCACTCAAGTGAGAGACCATATGTGTGTGCCAGAGTTTATTCTTCATGCCATTAAAATACTAGGTTGAGACACTAATTTTGATGTCGATGGCCACCTCTTCCATGTCTCATGTTTTATCAAATAATTCTGTCTACAATATTATTTATTCTGTGAATTTTGAACAAGTTATATCGATATAAATAATATTTAGCTCCAACTCCAGCTGAAGGTGTTAGTTTGTCCTTTCTACATGCTTCTCCATAAGCATGTGTCCTTTCCAGCCCCGTAGGGACCATTACTTAGAACAACCTCCTAGTTAGGTCAATGCTTTCTAGTAGATATTCCTAAATTATTAATAATATTTGAATTTTCATTCTCTACAGGGCTTTATGAATCATGTAGTTCATCCTGAGCATGTTAAATTTTATTTGCTAGCCACACTTCTGCTGTGATGATACTCTTGTTGAAGAATTCCCAGCATTTTTGTATTCGTCTTTACAGAATCCTAAGCCAAAATATACTCTGGAACTCAGCACTGCATTTATAACTTGCAAACATATCTAGTCCCAATTGCCTAATTGGATCTTGGAATCCTCTGTAAACATGCCATGTTTTTCCACTTACTTCTGTATACCTACCATTACCTGCATGTAATGCCCTTTAATCTATGTGTAAGTGCTCAAATCTGTCAGCTGTACTTTTAAATGCCATCATGTGTATATTCTTGTCAGGACCCTATTTTAAAGAGCAATCCATGTCTCCCAACAATATGTCTTCATCAAATGACTGCACAATTTCTATGCTGCATTTGAAAACCTACTAATAATTTTATTCAACACAAGATTATGTTGATACTGGAAACTTCATTTCTTGTTCAGATTTCTGTTCTATTAAGCAATTCTCCTCTGTTTTGACTAGAGAATCTGACCCAGGAGCTTCCGTCATGCATCTCTGCCTTTTGTAAAACTCATGAGACTTGCTTGTAGCACCAAAGGAAGAGACAACATACAGTGTTGCAGGATAGATTTAAAGGTCAAGCCTAGGAATATCTTCTATCAGCTTTACTCATTAGTGATTGGCCAGCACTGGGACATGTGGCCCCAACTTCACTGAGATATCAGGTGGCAGAACTAGGCTCTCAATATCTTGGAAAGAACAAATCATATTAATTCACCATGCTTCCTCTGCCAAACTGGAAGTGACAGACTATATTTAATTCATTTTCTCTCTTCCACAGTACACTGTAAAAAAATCTATGGACTGTAGGATTTCTGTCAACATTTGCTGAAGGCATGACTCAATATAGCAACAGATCTAACTTTTGGAAATTTCATTATTTCTGGTTATCTAGCCAGAATCACAGTATCTAGCATATCAATGGAACTTCCTAAAATTTATTTTATTACAACCAGAAAGGTTGATGAATGTACATTGAATAAAGAAAAGAATCAGAGTAGTAAATTTTAGTTTTTAATCTCAGAAATTATTGATCTATATTAGACATGTCAGTATTGTCCTATATAAAAACACTCAACACATTAAGAATTTAGAAAAATAAATATGAAAGATAGGTTAAACAAAATAAAACATATAAATCATGAGCATAATTCATAGGTGGTTAAGATATAATAAAGTACTAACTTGTAAGACTTGATAGAGAAACTATAAATATATTATGAACTTGGGGCCGGAGGGTTAGCTCAGTGGTTCCGGCACCTGCCTCGTAAGTGCAAGGTCCTGAGTTCCATCCCCGGTAACCACATACAGTGCTGGGCGTGGAGACTCGCGCCCACCAGCAATCAATACCACATACCACAGTGCCGGGCATGGTGGCTCACGCCTGTCATCCCAGCACTTGGGAGGCAGAGACAGGAGGATTGCGGAGTTCAAAGCTTGCCTGGACTACATAGTGAGCTCAGAGCCAGCCTGAACTACAAAGCGAGACACTGTCTCAAAAAAAAAAATATGTATATATATACATATATATGTATGTATATATATATGCACAGTTCCATGGATATATTCAGTGTATGTCAAGTATGTGAGAAACTTGAAATATTCTCTGTAAGTCAATCACCCTCAATTTCTTTCTGTATAAGAAACATGAATAAAATATCAGGTAGTTAATAGGACCAGGTATACATTTCCTTATGTCCTTCTGATACATCGAGTGTTTATTAGTGTCCATTATGTGATCATCCATGGTCAGAGCAGGACACAAGTAGTGAGAAATTGATCATAGAGGGATGGAGAGAGAGAGAGGAAAGAATGAAAGGGAGAGAAAGAGGCAAAGATTGAGAGATGGAGAGAGAGAAAGGTTACATTAATCATGACTCATCTAGTGTGGTCCTTCTATGCACTTGAAACCTACTCTGACAGCCTCATTCATTTCTATTTACCACATCTTTTACAATGTTTTTTGTTGCTGTTGTTTTTTTTTCTTTCTTTTTTTTTTTTTTTTTTTTTTTTTTTTTTTTTTTTTTTTTTTTTTTTTTTTTTTTTTTTTTTTGAGACAGGGTCTCGCTTTGTAGTTCAGGCTGGCCCTGAGCTCTTTATGTAGCACAGGCAAGCCTTGAACTCAGCAATCCTCCTGTCTCTGCCTCCCGAGTGCTGGGATTATAGGCATGAGCCACCATGTCTGGCACTGTGGTATGTGGTATTGATTGCTGGTGGGCGCGAGTCTCCACGCCCAGCATTGTATGTGGTTACCGGGGATGGAATTCAGGACCTTGCGCTTGCGAGGCAGGTGCTGGAAACACTGAGCTAAATCTCTGGCCCGCCTTGTATAATGTATATAGACAGGGTAATGTATAATTTAGTCTGTGAGTTTTAGCATTCTGGGGTTCCCAAAGCATAATGCCCAAAGCATAATGTTGTCATGAATAAAAGAAATTTATTTTTCCACAATTCTGGAGCCTAGAAGTCAAAGATCAAGTTTTTCTGGAGACTGAGTTTATCCTGAGATATTTCTCTTTGGCTTAAAAGCACTGTCTTTACACAATCTTTTATCTGTGTTCTTGTTTTTTGATGCTTTTCACATGTCCTGTCTTCTTGTAAGAACAGCGGACATTTTGTATTAGGGCTTATCTTAAGTATTTCATTATTACTAAAACAATCTTCCTCAAATACACTTATATTTTTTGGTTCTGGGCCTAAAGCCTCAGTGTATGAATCCTGAAGTGTCACAGTTGTACCTGGAGCAATCCTTATTCTGGGACTGCTTAGCTACTAATGAATGTATCTGCAGTGTATCTCATGTCACGGTGTGAACCATTACATTTATGGCAAATGGAACTGGTATTCCAGGAGAAGACAGCTTTCACAGTCTTTTTTAAGTAACAATTTAAAACAGATTCTTAGAAATTATATCCATCGTCCAGAGTTTTGGTTAAAATTACTTTGAATGTAAATCACGTTCAATCACAAAATTATATGACCAGGAAAAACTTAACAAAAGACATATATATATATATATATATATATATATATATATATATATATATATATAATGGATTTTAGTGTCTTAATTGTAAAGGCTATAAATCTGTTGAACAGATTTACAGAGAAAAGAAAATATGTTTTCATTACAAATATCAAACTTGTCAAAATTACTTAGAACTATTGTATACTTGGTGAAGAATCTGATATATACATTCTTCTTGATATGAAAGGACTTTCCCAATACATATCATATAGTGGCATTTTAGTATGTTATGAGAGAATTCACAATAAAAATGCATACACGTCTGAAGCCAACAAGGATGTGACAAATTTTAAAGGATAGTATTAACAGGATAACTTCTATTCCAAAAATTCAGAAGCCAAATTAGAGAATAATTTATTGGCTAAACTGACTAGGAAACAAATGAAAATATAGTGTGAGTTCAGCATTCTTCACTGGAGTTTAAAAAGATAAAGGAAGAATAAAACAGAATGAGCAATTCAATCTATTAAAAATGACCAAGTTGAGGGAAACACAATCCACACATTTTAATACCCCGCAAGTGCAACAAAAGGCACCATATAGGACTCAACAAAGTTGTGATCAATGACGAGTCAAGGTGTCAAATATCCAGGTCAGTGACATTGCTGGAAAACTGTGAGTCAAGTTTGGATGTCCATATTCTCGTGAGAGGTGAATGAGTCTATCCCAAACCAGATAGGTTTCTCTCTCTCTCTCTCTTTCTCTCTCTCTCTCTCTCTCTCTCTCCCCCCCTAAATGGAAATATCCATAACATAATCAGCATAAAAATGACAAAATGACTATATGTACTTGAACAATGGAAACAACTTTTATATTTTTTATTTTTATATTATGATACATTGTAAAATTAACAATTTTCCAAGACAAATAAAAGAGAACTGTTTCAGTAAAGGTGGACTTGATTATTATTTTTGTGTCCTTGATTTTTTTATTCATATATATATATATATATATATATATATATATATACACATTTTTTTTGAGACAGGGCTTGCTTTGTAGTTCAAGCTGTCCCTGAGCTCACTATGAAGCCCAGGCAAGCCTCAAACTCACAGCAACCCTCCTGCCTCTGCCTCTTGAGTGCTGGGAGTACAGGCATGAGCCACCATGTCTGTCATTATAGTACTTGGGACCTTGTGTTTGCCAGGCAGATGCCAGAACCACTGAGCTAAATCCTCAGCCCAGACTTGATTTATTTTTAAAATGAAATAAGTTAATATTCTTTGTAAGAGCAGTGACATAAACTATTTTTAAATGTTCACTCAATTGATTAAACAAATATAGTAATTGTCTAAGAACCATATCAAATTTTTCTTTAATATATGCAAAGAAACCAGGAATTTCCTGAGAGAAAAATTCTATGGAATAACTAAGTTTGTTACCATCAGTAATTCAGGGGCTTCAAATTCCCTAGCACCTAATGTTCTGGTCTCAGAATTATGTAATCAAAATACTAATTTCACTGTTTGTAATGTTTATAATAATTGTAATGAATAATTTCCTTCTAATTTAAAAATCTTTCTAATTGTGGAATGTATGAGATTTAAAATCAGGCAATTGACAAATATTATTTACTTATTAATTTATCTTAGTCTGAATCATGAGTCTTCTGGTGGTAAAGTTTATAAGGTTTAATGTAAATCACTGCATAAAAGAAAGAAGAGCACATGTCCTCTCTGAGGGCGTTTCCAGAAGCTTCAGGCTTTCCTTTTCTGAAGCATGTGTTAGGCTTCATTCAGTGGAAAATTATTGTATCCTTTATTTCGGAGGTCAGCATTTCAGTATTGAAGTATAGCCCCGGGGAATTTCTATTCTGTCATTCTCTGCCCTCCTGTCTTCTCTCTACCTCTCTATCTTCAGATTTTTAAGTTCCTAATTCATTCTCTACTGTCCCCACCTACACTTCCTTTCCCTTATGCCTTGGGAAAGTGTGACTTATTACTAATAAACTCTTTTTCATCCTTATCTATATTCAACAAGTCTTTGCCCACCTCCAATCTTACACCGTGGCTGTGTGCTGTCTGTCTTTAAAGTTACATCTTCATGGCAGGTCTCCACTGCGACTTCCCCTTTTTCACCCAAGGTCACTTTCAGCTTCTCCTTTTGGGGTGTTGCACATCCATACTCAGCACAAAGACCTTGTTTCCTGTCAGATATCTCATTTATTTTTCGGTCTCATAGAAGCTTCCCTTCATCAGAAAGTGATTAGTACATAGCTGGTGAATGTTTGTTTCAGGATCCTGCCACTGTCACCCTCATTTATTTCCCTGTGTATGAAGGACTTATTCTACACTCAGCAGTGCCATATTCCCTTGGTTGGATCAAGTGCAAGGCTTTTCATTCTCCTCCACTTCCACCCCTCTCTACATTCTATGGGACTTTGCTACAATAATCACCTCTAATTTCATCAATATTTTTAGTTCGCCAATTTGCTTCCAGTAGTCTGCCTATATACACTTGGTTAGGTCTTATCAGAAGAACAAAGACTCACATAACTACTGTTCATTGCCCTTAAATGAACATTTAAAACTCTTTTACACTGTGCACACCCAAGTATCTATACATCATTCCTACAGGCATTTGAAATTTATCAGTGAACGGGCTGGGGGTTAGCTCAATGGGACTGCTTCTTGCCTTGCAAACACAAGGTCATGAGTTCAATCCCTGGTACAGAAAAAAAAAGCATCGGCAAAAGTTATGTGTGACTTAAAGGTTGCCAAACCCAGTGACAATATTTTAATTATTTATACTATGAGTTTCTTTTAGTTTTTAAAGAAAACATTTTATTGATATTGATCATTATTTCACAATCAACATTATTTGGTTTTCATGCAACAAATTCAATCCTGCCCAGATTCACGGGGATGGCTCCCATAACCTCGACGGTGGACTGGAAGAATAGCAGAGCCACATAATATTATAGGAAGAGCATGTACAATAGGAGAAAATGTGGCTGGCATGTGTCATCTTTGAAGAATTCAGCAATTAAAAAATGAAAGCAATGTGTATGACAAAACACAGAACACTTAATATACATTTGGCTCCACATTTTGTCACAATCATCAAGTAATTTCATTACCCAAATCTATGCCCCTTTCTGTCACAGGTACCATCTCCCAACTGTCATATGTGGGCTTAAAATTAAATTATGCAAGTGGTGTGTCACAACAACAGATTAAAAACTTCATCTAATTCATCAGCTTATAATTGCGTGAAATTCTCCTCTAATTCTTACCAATTTGCCAATCATGAAAGAGACTGTCCTGTTGCAGAAACTTCTAGTGATAGCCTCAGTCTACTGAGGCAATTAGGAGGCTATTTGTAATTATTTTGAGTGCTTAAAACTAAAAATCATTCATAAAATACTTGAGAAGAGTGGAAAACTGTGATCATTAAACATTGACCCAAGAAATCCAGTCTTTTATAACGGATTTACCTATTTTCACAATCCCACACTGATTCTAAGCACACCAGCATTCAGCACTGAGGTAAACTGCTATGGGATACGACAACACTTTATGTTCCACTTAGAACATGAAGCTGAAAACTGCTGCTATTGAGAGCGGGAGAATTTTGATATTAGATATTTACTGTATGATATCCTTTACTGTGAAATATATGATCACAAATCTTCTCATTTTAGAGCCTTATAAACTGAAATCAAAAACTGACTTTAGATTGCCAAGAGATTGAATCCAAATAGCCAGTATGAGCAATTGTATTACACTAGAATTTATCTTTTTCACTGTTTGTTAAAGTAACATTTGATTGTTTTTCCTATGGCACTCAAGATGATTGCTTCTTTCTTCCCTTTTCATTTATGTGTGTCATATTTAATAATTATTTTAAAACAGTATAAAGGCAAAGCTTGCACTCTGCCACACATGCCCAGGCATAGTGCTGAAATAAATATCTTTGTAGAAAGGAAAGAAGAGCCCACTGTCATTGCTTTCATTAAATGTAACATTGCAGGACCTCTGTCAGAATTAATTATTGTTTACACATATTGTGGGGATTCCAGACCATATAAAATGTTATTTAAATATTATACTCTGCTGTACAGTGGAACAGGTGGTACTTAAAAAATTTGTCTTACAACAATACTAGGAAAACAAATATTCTCTCCCTCCCTTCGCCCCCCCTTTTAGTTTATACATTTGATAGTTTGTAAATCCATGAGAGATTTCTCTCTCCAGCTGCTCTCTTACTGTCTTTGAACACAGTATGAAATTTAAAATATTGACCACAGGTGTCATATACTTGGTAAATTACCTTATACTATATTTCTGAAAAAAGCCACCATTATATTTTTATTATAATCCTTGTAATAAACTCCTGTCACTCAGTTTTCAATAGATGACATGTTTTGAGATAACAGAATTACATATTACATAGGATAGCCAGCTGCTCCATTTTATGTTACTAAATACATCTTTCCTTCCATATATGTTATCAGAACCGTGAGTAAATGATTATTGGCATGTAATCCTGAAAACTGGAGGAAGACTCGCTCCTGATATAAGTGGCACCAACTAACATGCTTGTGGCTGGGATGCAATGCACAGTGGACACAAGAAGGAAATGTCCACGTTTTGAAGAACTTCAGTCTTCCCAATGCCATTACCAAGGGACACCAGGTTCCGAGTCTCCAGGTTCTTCAGTCTTCTAACACATAGGCATCTGGTAGCCCACCAGAGAGCTCACAAGCCTTCACACAAGGCGAAGGGCTTCAGGTCCTGTGGTCTCCATCTTCTTGGCCCAGCAACTACAGCCTCCCAAGCCTCTCATTTTCAAGTGGCTGTTGCATACTGTCCTATTTCTGGACCCACAATTGGCCCTGTGGAGTCTCCCACTTGTGATCATATAGATCTAGTTAGTAAAGCCTCTCGCATAATTACACATATGTATTCCACTGATTCTGTTCCTCTGGAGAACCCAAAATAAAATACTCTTGCTGCCAAAGGGACTGGATTAATGTTTTCTCTGGCTAAAGCAAATAGTTTGCTCCCAGTGTCATGAAAGAATGGACCGTGTTGAAAATTCACAGAGGTAGTTTTTGTGAAAGTGTTGGACTAGCTTATATAAATGTGTTTCAGTGAATAAAGGAAAAACAGATACATGGATAAGACACATCTCCAGTCCACTCGGTCCAATAGCAGAATAAAGAGACAGTCACAGAAGGCTTTATACTCTGGAAGAAGTCCCTCTCTGCAACCTCCATAGTATCATGGGCAGAACTGAAGGGAATGTGTCAGAGGGTCGTGCATGCTGGAGAGACCTCAACAGCTCAACTTTCTTCCAACAGCGCAATGTGTAGTTGAAATTACTCTACCTGCTTAAAATCAGCAGTTCTAATCTCAGCTTTGTTATTTAATTTTGTGCAGAGAACCATATCCCCAGGACTTTTAGGTCATCTTTATTGCCTGAAATTCTTTGTCACAGTAGTCTGACTTCTCACATCCTCCCTTGACTCAAGTCAGTTTGCAGCAAAGGGCTTCAAGTCGTCATGTGTGAACATTTTCTTAAGTTACTTGTTTTATCTGGACTGAGAGCTCCGTGAATATATTGATTCACCAGCGGTCCCTTTGTCTTCTTTATTCTTACCCGATGAGATAAGACAACCCTCAGAGTAGACAATGGTTCTTTCTGACTCCTCCGTGACAGTGTAACCAGGAGAACCTCGATGCATTCATCTAAATAACGTGGCATCCTTAACCTCCTATGTTGAGAGTCCTATTGTTTAATGATACTACTCAAGAAAACTTTAGGTCTTTCCAAGAAGGCTTCTCTATTACACATGATTAGTGTACTTTGAAATTATCTTTGCACTTTTTGTCAGCTGTGTATGAAATCCTAGAATTTTTCATTGCAAGAACATTTTCTATAACCTTGTGTTAATACATTATATTACTGAAATTTCATTTTACACCTTTCTAGCTTAGAAGCCTTCATTAACCAATTCCAACAGCATTTGATCACAGAAGGTTTATGGGTCACTTCATGTCACGGCGTTTTGGAGTCCGATAGGCCTCATTTATCTGTATGTCTATGTCTTTTCCTGTGAAGTTTTCTGTTGCTATCTCTGACAGTAGCTTTTTTATGTCTTTTACACTGTCTCCTGCTTCCTCAGTGACTCCAATCAATCTTATGTTATTTATCTTTGAGTCATCTAGAAGCTGTTGAATTGATTTCTCAT